>JAGFNQ010009972.1:0-54006 GCA_024364735.1 Boesenbergia rotunda
GATTCACAGGTCAGAGTGTCAGGCTCACCTTTCAGAGTGCTAGACATGGAGGAGGACTTTTGGAAGCAGAGAGCTGCTATCAGATGGATGGGAGAGGGAGAGAGGAATACAAAGTTTTTTCATTCCACAGTGCAGAAGAAGAGGGCAGCTAGCAGAATTTTCAGAGTTTGGGAGGAGGGGCAGTGCCTGGACCAGCCTGAGAGGATCAGAGAGTCAGGAGTCAGATTTTTTCAGGAGCTGCTGACAGGGGAGACAGTGGATAGCACGGCTGTGGACACTGAGTTGATACCCTCCTTGATCAGCACAGAGGATAATTTGATGCTAGAGAGTCTCCCATCAGCAGAGGAGGTGAAGCAGGTGGTCTGGAGCATGTGTCAGGACAGCGCAGCGGGTCCAGATGGCTTTTCAGTGGCCTTCTACAGAGCTTGCTGGGAGATCATGGGGGAGGATGTCCTGCAGGCAGTACTGGATTTTTTTCGAGGGGCAGAGCTACCATGGGGTATGGCTTCTACGACTATAGTTTTGATCCCCAAAGTGGACAGTGCGCAGAGGTGGCAGGATTTCAGACCCATCAGCTTATGTAATGTGTCTTATAAGATCATCTCCAAGCTGATGGCACAGAGGATGGCTTCAGTGATAGGGAAGGTTATATCCCCAGCTCAGAGTGGTTTTGTTCCAGGGAGACTGATCTCAGATAATATCTTGATGGCCCAGGAGCTTGATCACAAGCTCAACTATCACATCAGAGGAGGGAATCTTATACTGAAGCTGGACATGGCCAAGGCGTATGACAGAGTGCAGTGGGGCGTCCTTTTCAAAGTCATGGCTGCATTTGGTTTTTCAGAGGCAGTGATTGCATTCATCAGGAGGTGTGTGACTTCTTCATGGTTTTCGGTCCTGGTGAATGGACAGCTGTCAGGCTTCTTCAGATCACAGCGAGGCTTGAGGCAGGGCGACCCCATCTCCCCTTTCCTCTTTATTTTGGCGGCTGAGCTTCTCTCCAGAGGGATAGAGGCCTTATTTGCAGGGTACCCAGGGATGGCGTATGCGACAGGATGTGATACGAGGGTGTCTCACCTGGCTTATGCGGATGATGTGGTCCTGTTCTTGAATGGCTCTCTGGACTGTGTGAGGAGGCTGAAGGGATTTCTGGACAGGTATGAGGCCCAGTCAGGACAGGCGATCAATGCAGAGAAGAGCTCCTTTTTCCCCTCGAGGCGCATATCAGACAGGAGGAGGCAGCAGATAGCAGCTATAACAGGTTTTGGCTTGGGGGAGAGGCCTATGCTTTACTTGGGGGTTCCAATCATCTCAGGGAACAAGAGGACAGTCCACTTTGCGCCGCTGCTGGCGAAGATTCAGAGGAAGTTTCAGGGTTGGAACCTCTCACGCTTATCACATGGGGGTCGCCTGATGCTGATCCAGAGCGTTTTGAGTTCTCTGCCTGTCTATCTCCTCCAAGTGATCCAGCCTCCTTTGGAGGTCCTGAAGAAGCTGGAGGGGGTATTTGCATCTTTTTTCTGGAGCTCAGTGGGGCATGATAGGAAGGTGCATTGGGTAGCCTGGAGGGACATCTGCAGGCCGAAGCAGGAGGGAGGGCTGGGGATCAGACGACTGTCAGAGGTGGGGGCTGCATTGTCTATGAAGCTGTGGTTCAGATTCAGAGAGCAGAGCACACAGTGGGCCAGATATTTGAGGAGATCTTATTGTGGGACGGTGGATCCAGGTGTGGTGACTCTGAGGAGTAATGCTTCCCCCAGTTGGCGCAGGATGATTCAGACCAGAGTTGTGGCAGAGAGACAGATTGGATGGATCATTGGGAAGGGGCACCTTAGCTTTTGGCACGACACGTGGATGGAGAGGGGACCGTTGTCAGAGTGGTGTACAGTGCAGGGGCCTCCAGATGTCAGAGTGGACCGGTTCTTAGCAGATGGCAGATGGAGTCAGGAGCTACTTCAGAGGGTGGTGCCCTCCTCAGTGGTTGTGGAGGTGACAGAGGTTCAGCTGAGGCCCGAGGAGGAGGATGTTATGCTGTGGCGACCCACCAGGGATGGGAGATTTACTACGAGGTCGGCTTGGGAGGTCTATAGGACGGCGCACCAGAGGGAGGAGGTAGCGCTGTGATCTGGAGCAGACTCCTCCTTCCCACCATCTCTGTGTTCATTTGGAGGTTCTTTAGGAGACGACTGCCAGTGGATGAGATTTTACAGCAGCGTGGGATATGCTTAGTGTCCAGATGTCAGTGCTGTGAGGCAGAGGAGTCTTGGGAGCATCTGTTCTATGGGAGCCTGGTGGCAGGAGAGGTCTGGGGATACTTTGGACATTTATTTGGGATAGGCAGTTGGAGGGTGATGGAGAGTTGGAGAGCAGGCACAGCTTGGAGCAGCACTGGCTCGGTGAGGGAGATCATCCCCCTGTTGATTTGTTGGTTCCTGTGGACGGCCAGGAATGACTCCAAGCACCGGGGTCTGAGGCAGAGGGGCAGAAGATTATCAGACAGATCACACAGTATTTGAGGGTCGGATGGCATCTGGTATCATCAAGCCCAGGCATTGGAGGGGATCTATCTCGGCAGCTCAGGCTATGGTGATCCAGGTGAGGATACACACATTACACACGATCTCAGTAGTACACTGGAGGAGGCCTGCGGCTGGAGGTTTCAAGCTTAACACAGATGGCAGTTCTAGAGGGAACCCAGGTGAGTCTTCTTACGGTGCTATTGTTCGAGATCATAGTGGACAGGTGGTGGTGACTAGGCAGGGAGTCCTTGGAGAGGGCTCCAATATCAAAGCGGAGCTTATTGCGATCCTGAGAGGCTTGGAGTTGTGTGTAGAGAGGCAACTTTCCCCTATTTGGCTGGAGTCTGATTCCCAGGTGGCACTGAATATCATCAGGTCTTCTGGCATTTCATGGGAGTTTCGGGAGGAGATCTTACGGATCAGGAGGCTGATACGACAGCATGGGGTTAGATGTACACACATATATAGAGAGGGGAATGCTGCTGCAGATTTTCTCGCCAACCAGGCGTACCAGCTGGAGGGAGAGAGGGTGATGGAGGGACAGGAGATCGATGGTCTGTTGCTTGGCATTTGCAGGATGGATAGAGTGGGCTTGCCGTATATCAGGAGCTCTTGCAAGCCAGGATAGGACACTTGATGGATGGTGAATAGCTCCACCTTAGAGCTATCTAGCCCGCAGCAAACGGCTGAGGTAAAGGCACTTTAAATCCGTTGATGGCTGTGGCTTTGCCTAAAAGCCAGGTAGGGTGACTAGATCCACCTATGGTCTAGCTAGCCCGTAGCAAACGGCTGCGGTAAAGGCATCTTAAATCCGTTGATAGCTATGGCTTTGCTAAAAAGCCAATTAGGGTGAGTAGGTCCACCATTGGCCTACCTAGTCCGTAGCAAACGGCTGCGGTAAGGACACATTAAATCCGTTGAGGGCTGGTCACTTGCCAAAAGTGAACATCGGGTGTGATGGAGGACTTGTTGGGAGCGGAGCAGGAAAGGACAGATTTCCCTCGTAGTGTGCCAAACGTGCCAAACAAGCTGATAAATTCTGAATGTGGAAGCTGATGCGGATGCAAGGTTTAATACAGATCCAGATGATTTGCTGTCACACAATCCTCATTGGAAATCAAGGTGTTTGCTCGAAATGCTATGAAGATGTGTTAGGGATGCCTACTACCTGTGGAGCGTGCCAAGGAGAAGGAGTTGGTAGCATCCGAGTCTGAATCCGTTTGCTAGGACACCCCTTGGGTGTTGGATGAAGCCTGAAGCTGGCCTGCTATCTGGCTCTTGGATTTATTTGCATTCCATTTGCTTTTGGTCACTTCTATAATGCAATGCGTGGCTGTGAATTTGGAATGTCTTGCAGGAGGGGGAGGTATGCTAATCTACATATTTTGATTGTGGCATTTACAGACTCAGCAATAATTATTCAGAAGGACATAGGGTTTCTGAAAGTCTTGTATTGATCCCCATGGAAGCAACTGATATTCAGAAACTGATATTCGATACGAAGGCTTGCAATAACTGAGAAATGTGCCAGAGATGTGCCAAGGAGTACTGAATTGATTCAGTCTCAAAGTTATGAGGCTGAGAATTTTGTTTTGGCACAATTTAGCACGGTATAAGGGGTCCTTCAACACTGTAGATTTGCAAAAAAGAGGACTCTAACTATATAATTTGTGAGGTATCATGGGGTGGGTGCTTCATGATAATAGGGTTGGCTGAGGTTGATCGAATTTATTTAGATTCCCTGCCTTTTGCTGGTCTCGGCCCAAGTACTGGCTATCTGAAACTCCAGAAATGCAGAAACGAGGGGATGGTTGGATGTATCAAACAACTGTATTGCGTGCCAATGATATTTAACTGCTGTTCATCAATTTTAGCTCTGGATTTCCTGCAATACCAGTGGCTAACCTTTTCGTTATCAAGATGGTGGGTTGGCCGGGTTGCGTGCCAAATGTGCCATATGAGCTGAAACTGTTGTTTCCTGTCAGCCTCGGAGGGATTTCTGAAAACTTATGCAGTATTGGATGTGTGGCCTGGTCAGAACTGCAAATCCTGATAACTCTATAAATATGGATGCTGTGTGCCAATCCTCGAAGAGTAGCTGATGCATCAGAGCTGTCTGTGGCTATAGTGTATGACAAGTTGAGCTGGGGTGAATTAGATGAGTTTGTTGATCAGTGTGGAGAGAATATCTCAGTCTGCTGAACATAAGCTGAGCTTGATGTCTGAAGTCGGGCAACTGCTGATCTCTGAGAATTGCAAGGGCCTGCTGTGTTAACTGATGGTTGTTTGGAGATTCAAGTCTTCGGTTGAATTGCCACAAGGTGAATCCTGGAATGATTAGCAGATTCAGTATGCAGCAGGCTGATCTAGAATTTTTTTCGCTTTGACAAGCATAGGAAATCCTAAGCCAACTTCAGAGAGGCTTAACTTTTTACTCCGGATGAATTACGGGGCCCATGACCTATCAAAATGTAGATAATTCAGAGATCTACAAGTCACATTTAGGGCCGAAGCCCTAACAATGGAGTCTAATGTCCCAAAAAGGGCTCAGAATGACGTTGGCAAACTTCAAAAGGTCATAACTTTTTGCTGGGAACTCGAAATCGAGCTCTGTCAGTTGGCACGGTCTCAGAATTTCGAGCTCTACGTTTCTTACCGTGGGGGTTTACCCCCGTAACCGCCACTGTTGGGGCCAAATTCCATCGTTTTAACCCCTTTTGGAGACCCCGAAGATTTTTCATATTTCTGATATTTTCATATTTTCCATATTTCTTAATAATAATATAATCAAGTGCAGTTTGGAAAAAGGAATTATCATCAAAAATCAAGGAGCTGCTCTGAATTCTATGAAGATATGGGAATAATCTTGGTGGATGGTGGAGTTGCTGATGGCTGCAATAAAGAAACCAAGTGCTCCAAACTTGGTTGGCTAACTTGGTCTTTGGATTCAGTGCTGTGATAATGCTTGTGTGAGGATATGAATGAAGAGCAATTCATCTACACTCCTCGCCTTTATAATGATATGCGTTGCTATTCAGCAGCAATTATTCAGAAGCAAGTATCCAGAAGCCACTGCCTCACAAGAAGTTTATGCATATTGGCTACAAAACAGATGCTTAGTTATTATGGTGATCAGTGGCCGATGTTCCATGCTGGGCTTTAGCGACACTTGCTATGCTTGAAAATACAATGTGAATTGTTGTTGATAGCCAAATCCTGCCGCCCAGACAGATACTTCTTGGAAGATGCTAATCTGGTGGGAAGCGTGCCAAATGTGCCAAACGTGCCAAACGGACCAGAGTTGAACCTCTGTTTCCCATTGGGATGGCGGTTCCCCATGGGTTTTTGGCCGGCTTTGAGGAATTCTGATGGAGTAAGATGGGAAGTGGCTACAAGTTATATAGGTGCTGGATTAGGGACCTGGCGTGTAGAACTTTCAGAAATGGGGCTTGGTTATCTGTATCTGAAGTGTTATGGAAGTAGCTGCCCAGGTGGAGTGGTGGAGGTTGCATTGTTTACTTCGGCTGCGTGTCTAGTGTGATAAAGAAGCTTTGCAGCCAGAAATTTCGATTTGAACACACCAGTTTGCTCGGCATTAAAAATAGACTGAGTCACAGGGAACTGAATCGGCTGAAGTCTGAACAGATTTGGGCCGAAGGGAGATCTTTTAAGAATTCTTGTGGATGCTTAGGAAGTAATATGACACTTTCAGAGAATGCTATATAATAGTATGGCAGACCGTACTTGGTTGACAAAGTTCAGACTGTGGAAAATTTTGACTGCGTATTAATTTTGACATGGCTCCTTCCTGCTGCGTGCCAAGCCAAAGAAATTTTGCTGATCAGATGATCAAGGCCTAAAATTTGCTGTCTGAATTATCTGCTCTGATTTTTGGGTCTTAAGTTCCACGTGAAGGTGCCAAGTTAGGGGGGGTCTCAAGGTGAAGGTCTCAAGAATTTTTATACTGAAGACGCAGCTCATAGTGTCTGTTTCTCTGGGTTTGATCCTCTTTTGACACGCTGCTGTCTGGTAAGTGACTGCTGATGGATTTTCTGGCTGGATATTTGGGTTTCAATGCAGAAATGTAGGCAGAAGTGAAGATGGTGTTTGGTTTGATCTGCTGCTGGGTTTTATGTTGGTAGTGACTACAGAAATTAGGATTAGGAAGGGAAATTGATACGGAATTGCAGAAAACTGATGGGTGCCAAATGTGCCAACTAATATTGCTGTCTGAATTTTGTTCTGTTCATTGTATTTCACTGCACCTACCCCGGATCAGATTTTCTTAAACTGCAGTTTGCCCTGAATTTCTGAAAATTTATGTAGTATTTTAGAGGTGTGTTTGGGCTGTAATGTGAGGGGATTGTGGAGGCTCAGATTTCTGGATAATGGTTGATGCGTGCAAGAGGTGGAGGAAGACTCTGAGCTAATTGGATCACTATAGTGATTGGTATTTTCAACTCCGAAGGCTGTCTTATTTGTTTCTGAGATTGCATTAGGTGCTTGCAAATCATTCAGGTGTTGAGGTTAGATGACAATTTCGAGGTTCAAATTGATGAGGTTAATTCACTGTTTGTCTGAAATGCTGCTGATCATATCTGATGGGTTGGCGAAGTGGAGTTCATGCTGATCAGACCCTCATTCTCAGATCTGATTCCTTGTATCTATTCTTTGAACCTATAGAAAGGAGCTGATGTGGTGCTCGAGGGATACTTGAAGACTGCGAGGAAGCAAGAGGAAAAGGGATACAACTAGAGATTGATTCTAACACTAGTTTTGAATTTACAAAACCGACGGATATTTGTATAGATTCATATAGACAGTCGGTAGTTATAGTTGTCTTGGCTTTACTTGTAAATCATTTTGGATCACTGTAACTCGATATTAGAAGGTTAGGACCATTTCCCCCTTCTAATATGGATTTTTATTTGGAATAAAATTTTCCTTTTATCAAAAAAAAAAAAAAAACCTTGAAAGCTTTCACGAAAAGAACAACACAAAGGAGAAGAAGAAGAGAAATATTACACTCTAGACTTGACTCTCTTTCCCTTGGTTGCTTGAAGATGGTGTTGAAAACTTGAGCAGAGAACTTGAGCACCAAGCTTATCAGAATCGTAATGGAACAGTGGTGTCTGCTTTTTGCATCGTCGCCTGCTCTTAACGGTCTTCTCTGCTTCTTTGTGGCGTCACGAATCGATTGGCGAAAACTCCATTCGATTACCATATAGTCGCTAAATAGTACAGATCTCGGATGAACGACTATAATTACGCTATTTTGAACTTGAATCAATTGGGAGCATGCACTGATTGATTAGTCTCTTTAATCGATTAAGCAATCGATTCAGGACCCTTCTATTCAAGCGAGGGATGTGTCCCAATCGATTAAGAGGTTCCCTAATCAATTGACCAATCGATTAGGGAGCTTTCTGTTTTCGCACAGAATGTCTCTCAATCGATCGACTAATCGATTGGGAGCTTCTGAATCGATTGACTGATCAATTAGGGAGTATTCTGTTTGCGCACAGAATAGCTCCTAATCGATTCACCAATCGATTACAAGGCTTTCTATTTTCGCATAGAATGTCTCCCAATCGATCGACCAATCGATTGAGAGCTTCTGAATCGATTGACTGATCGATTAGGGAGCATTCTGTTTGCGCACAGAATAGCTCCTAATCGATTCACCAAATGATTACAGGGCTCCTAATCGATTGACTGATCAATTAGGGAGCATTCTGTTTTCGCACAGAATAGCTCTTAATTGATTTACTAATTGATTGATCTCCTTCTAATCGATTGCCTGATCAATTGATACGCTCAGATTTAGGATTCTCAATCCTAAATATCCCTGCGTTGTTCTCAATCAATCCAATTACCTTGTGCCAGCGAAACCTCTTGTTTCCTGGACTTCATGCCTAGAGCCTCCTCATCTCCGGTTCTTCATGCCAAGAGTTTCGTCCCCAACCATTCCTTGGACTTCTTGCTTGGAGTTTCCTCATCTTCGGGTCTTCGTGCCAAGAATCCGGTCCCCCACCATTCCTTGGACTTCTTGCATTACTGCACACTAAACCTCAATGTTAAATCCAATGTATTAGCTTAAACTTAAACAACTGTCAATCATTGAAACTTCTTATTTAGGGCATGATTGCATCTACACATACAACTTAAGTTAGTGCAACATGTGCATATGATGCATTGCTGCATTTTCTTATGTTTATTGCAATTGGATTGAGCTATAGGTGTCGCATGTGTTGTGCATGTGCATACAAGTGGTATATTACAATGGTTATGTGACATTCATTGTTCGTGTGGTACGAGCATACTATGGTGAGCTTTATCTGGGGTTAGACCTCATCATTCTACAAGTTGCACGAATTCTGATATGTTATTTACTTAGAGTTTCAGTTATGTATTTTCTGATACTCCTATAAGATTGTATCCTGTTGATTCTAGACTGCTTGTATAGCTTATTACTATCATGCATTTCTGTATCACTATACCCGCAGAGTTCACTCGAACTCACTCCCGTTTACTATGCTTTTGTTTTCAGATTATATGGCTATACTTAGAGTCGCTAGGAGAGCCTCAGCAGCTAGTCCCTACCTGCCGAGTGTGATTTGGTTTTGTACTTCGTATGGTGTATTTGTATTACTTTTTTTTTATTTACAAAGGGTTTCCAGGTTTGCGCCCGACTAATCCACTTGGCTAACCGGTCCTGTTCCACAGCCTTCAACGAGAGTCCCCATCAGTCAACGAGGGTAAATCGCGGGACGAAGACACGTGACGACTTCACCACTAATGATTGTGATGTGCTTTCGTGAGATTTGTGTAATTTGTGCTCCAGAGGGGCTTGTGGTGATGTTATGTCGTCAGTCGTACTAGTATAAGTCTTTGGTAAGTTTACATATATTGTGGTGTTTTCTTTTCTACTATGTCGTTATTGCTAGCCGTGTTCTCTGAGGATTATGTGTGACCGTGATGACCTTGTATTTATGGTTTCAGATTATTTGTCATATAGAGGGGATGATGTCCAATTTTTTATCAGATTTGCGACTCTGGGTGTGACATAACTTGACTTAATTAATTACATTAAAACTTTCACGGGGTATTTATAATCTCTCTCTTTTTCTTGTGCATCAACCTAAGTTAAATTAGGGTAAATAAAACATGCATAAACTAGCATTAATTTTTTAAAAAATAATAATAAAACACTTTAGCACAAAAATATTGCAAGTAAACCTCCCCTTAACTTAACCCTCTAAATTCTCCTTCTTTAATCACATCAAAAATCGGGATTTTTGATTAAATATTGCATAAAAAATTTCTAAAGGGTAAAATTTTATTTTCGAAAATAAATTCATAGAAACTCATTTATCTGTTAGAAAATTTTTAAAATTTATATTAAAGTGTCACATTAATAGACTTAATTTTATAAAAATTTTCAAGATTAAAAAAAAATTGCAAACTAATTTTTATCGCAGAACTGAAAATATATGGAAAAAATTTTTCAAACTTAAATTTTAATTTTAAAAAAAATGCTGATAATTTTTCACAACGATCAAAATAAAATTAAAATGGATAAGTTTTAAGAAAATCAATATTCAAAAATTATTTTTTGAAGTATTTATAAAATTAAAATTTTAAATTTTGAAAAGAAATTCATAAAACATTTGAAAGAAAAAAATTCAAAACTTTTGGACAGATATTAATTGTATCTAACATAGGAAATTATTGAAAATAAATTTAAATCATGAAATAGATTGTCAAATGAATTTTTCAAATAATCAAACAAATTTCTAACCTAATTTATTAAATCTTCTAACTACTAAGCATGCATAAAAATATATTTAACAATTCAAAATAGATATGGGAACTCAATAAAAATTCCTACTTATTGGATTAATCAAAAATTTAGGTAAAATATAATTTTCGATACTTTTATAATTTGACCCTTGTAGTTCTTCAAATACAAATTCATTTCTCTAAATTATTTAACTTTGGATCTAGAAACATTTGAACATGCATGATTTTTAACAATTCAATTTGTTCTTTTAATTTATTATTTTCATGCTTTATTTGGTCATATAGATCTAATGGACATGCAGAGATTAATTTTCTTTTTATGTTTATATTTTTATTTTTTAATTTGCATAGTGATCTAGTCATTTATTTGATACAATGATATAATTGATCAAGAGGTAGCAGGCATACCTCACTATGTCGTGTTCGAAGTTAGAAGCACCCCCTTCATCGATGCTTTCTTCTGAAGTAACTCCTCCTTCATCGATGCTCTCTTTTTGGTGGCTTGCATAAGTGCTAGTCTGACATATTCCTCGAATTCAGACTCATCCGATGACAACTTGTCTCATGTAGCCTTCAAGTTCTTGTGCTTGGACTTGTTTACCTTTTTCTCCTTAAGTTTTGGGCAGTTATTTTTTATGTGTCCTTTTTCTTGACAATTGTAGCATTTGACTTTTCTTCTTCCCGGAGAATACTTCTTGTCCTGCATCTTATTAAACTTTTTAGATTTAAAATACTAATTTAGCTTTCTTACAGTGTAGGTTGTTTCTTCTTCAACGGCTAAAGACTCTGCTTCTAGTTCAACCTTTCTTGTGTTCAGGGGAATATTATCCATCCTTTTGGTTCTTTTTGTGTACCGAGACTCATAAAGTTCGAAAGTAGAAAATAAATTTTCAAGTGAACTTACCTCGAGGTCCTTGGAAATATAGTAAGTCGACTAACGACATCCATTCTAGTATTTTGGGAAAAGCATTCTTCAGAGTATACCTTAACGAATCTTGATTTGTTACTTTTTTCCAAGATTCGTGAATCTAGTAATCAGCTCTTGATCTTCGCATGTAGTTCGGCCACTGTTCCTTTTTCTTTCATCCGGATATTAGTTAGCTCGTTTCGAAGTAGATTTCTTCGTGCTAACTTCAATTCTAAAATCCCTTCATGCAAATCTAGGAGCTTCTCCCAGTACTCTTTTGCTGATACGTATGCGCCGATCCAATTGCCCTCCTGAGCTGGTAACATGGTTAACAGAAGAAACTTTGCTTTTCCATTGGCTACGATGTCGACTTGCTCCTTTTTCGAGCAGAGGTGCTCTTCCTTGCTTTCGGGTGCTACAAAATTATTTTTCATGATAAGTAATAATTCAAAATTCATTTAAAAAATACCTCCATCCGGCATTTCCACATCGCAAACTTTCTCTCGAACTTTGGCAAGTACATGCTCGGTTCAACCATCATCTTCTTATTTTAAGTGGCGGTTAGTCCTCCTGAAAGGGTTGAGCTTTGATACCACTTATTAGTTCTATGCAAGCCAACTATTGGTGAATAACCCTGCAAATAAAATACTAAATCTATTACGGTTTCTTTAGCAAATATAATAAGTTAGTTTGAACAATATAAACAAAGTAACATGAACAACTTAAAGAAATAGTAAGAGATAAACGAGTTTACTTAGTTGTAAGCGAGTAGATTGCTAATCCAAGGCGTTGAAAAAACTCAGTATCAAAACTCCTTCGTTGCAAGCAGAGAAGTCTCTTATAAGATGTTGATAAGCTCATAAAGGAAAATATATTATAGTTGTTATTTTCTAACCCTAGTTTTATGAGGCTATTTATAGTCCGAAAACTGAAATTACTATTATATTGACATGGCATTAAGGTGTCAATTGTGATATGAGGCGTCTAAGTTAGATAAAATTTATCCATGACAGCTAACAGTCACTCAATGATAACTTTTCAATATGTGGCGCCTCAGTTCTAACCTGAAACGTCTCAGTTCAAACCTGAGGGGCTTCGATTCAAACTTGAGGCACCTTAGGTTCCAATTGAAGCTCTTCAGTTCTGTTTTTGTGCAGAAATTCATCTATTCAATTGAGGTGCCTTCTCAAGCAATTAAAGCGTCTCTGTTGACCATTTGGCCAAAGTCAATATTCGGATTGACTTTTTTGTCTTTCATTTACTTGGGTGATTTCCCAACCATCTAGAATTGAGCTCACCCGACCCAATTCTGGTCTTCTTATCGAATGGTTTTCCTCCTAGGTTTCTCCTCCCTCGGACATCACGTACGCGCTTCTCGTCCACCGGTATACTTTTCTGCAGTCTTCTCATCCCTCTAACGCTCCGAGCCCGTCAGCTCCCTTACCATCCCGATCCGTCCTTCTCAAATGATGCGTCTTCTGCTAGACTATTTATGCTACTTAGCTCTTGCACACTTAAACATAAAGATTAAACAAACTACGGCAATTTACCAAAGGGCGTACCTGAGAATTGGTATTTACCAAAAGGTGTACCATGGTTTTATTTTTACCAAAGGGCGTATTCATTTTAATGAACTTCCATTTATACCCCTTCTGCCAAAAAAAAGTCTTTCCCTTTCTCTTTCTCTTTCACATTCTCTTTCTCAGTAACAAATCCCGAGGCAACGGAATCTGCTTTTTCAGATTTGTTATTTTAAAATAATATATTTAGGAATCGGCTAAAAAACGTAGGTAAAAAAAGAAAAATTATTTCCATTAACGAAAGTTATTTTCCAACTGATTTTAAAAATTTAAAGTGATGAATTTGTATATTTGATTAATATAAATTAATATATTAAATAATATTTAATAAATATATTAATATATAATAAAGATTTAAAATTTAAAAAAGTCTGAAATTTTTTATTTCAAATCAAGCGTGGACCTGAAATCAAAAGATTTCAGGCCCACGTTGGGCCTGAAATAAAAGATTTCAGGCCCAGCATGAGCCTGAAATAGAAATATTTCAGGCCCAGCGTGGGCCTGAAATAAAAGATTTCAAGCCCTGCGTCGGCTTGAAATCATGTGTTATGATAGGGTTTTTCATGTAGGCCTGAAACATAAAAAAAAATTTCTTTTTATATTTTTGAAATCACAATAAAAATCAGTGAGAATGATTATTTTACGTGAGAAATTCGAATTAATATAAAACGTAAATTATATTAAAAACTAACTTTATATATATATATATATATATATATATATATATATATATATATATATATATATATATATATATATATATATATATATCATAAAAACAACTTCAGGTACAGGGCCTGAAATCAATTGATTTCAGGCTATGTGTCGGGCCTGAAATCTTGATTTCAGGCCCTGCTTGTTTATATAATATTAATAAATATAAAAAAAATAATTAATAGACATAATAATATATATTAATTGGTAAAATTAAAGATATAAGGATAATTTACTAAAACAAGCTATGATTCTACATTATTGTTATATCGTTTTGTGCCAACTGATACAGTATGAGAACATCAGTGGGTTTTGACCAAAACCCATTGATGGACGTCCCATATCTGGATTTCTGAAAACCCTATATCAATAGACAGGGTTGACCTAGGAGAAGATATTTTAGGTGTCCAAATATCTATACACTATATATCACCAATGCAATAGGAGTAGTTTAGAAATATCAATGGGTTTTGACCAAAATCCACTGATGGACCTCCCATATCTGGATTTCTGAAAACTTCATATGAATAGAGAGTTTAGAGATATGAGAAGATGTTTTAGGTGTCCAAATATCTATACACTCTATATCACCAATGCAATAAGAGTAGTTTAGAAATATCAATGGGTTTTGACCAAAACCCACTGATATGGCTAAACTACTCTTATTACATTGGTGATATCTAATATATAGATGTTTGGACACCTAAAACATCATCTCCTACCTCTACCCTCTCTATTCATATGGAGATTTCAAACATTCAGATATGGTAGGTCCATCACTGGATTTTGATCAAAACCCACTAATATTTCTAAATTACTCATATTGCATTGGTGATATAGAGTGTATAGATGTTTGGACACCTAAAACATCTTCTCCTAGGTCAACCCTGTCTATTGATATAGGATTTTTAGAAATCCAGATATGGGACGTCCATCAGTGGGTTTTGGTCAAAACCCACTGATGTTCTCATACTGTATCAGTTGGCATAGAACGATATAACAATAATGTAGAATCATAGCTTGTTTTAGTAAATTATCCTTATATCTTTAATTTTACCAATTAATATATATTATTATGTCTATTAATTTTTTTTATATTTATTAATATTATATAATCAAGCAGGGCCTGAAATCAAGATTTCAGGCCCTGCACAGGGCCTGAAATCAATTGATTTTAGGCCCTGAACATGAAGTTGTTTTCCTTTATATATATATATATATATATTATACGTAAACAGTATATATATAAATTAATATATTAAATAATATTTAATAAATATATTAATATATAACAATGATTTAAAATTTAAAAAAGTCTGAAATTTTTTATTTCAGATCAAGCGTGGGCCTGAAATCAAAAGATTTCAGGCCCACGTTGGGCCTGAAATAAAAGATTTCAGGCCCAACGTGGGCCTGAAATAGAAATATTTCAGGCCCAGCGTGGGCCTGAAAAAAAAGATTTCAGGCCCTGTGTCGGCTTGAAATCATGTGTTATGATAGAGTTTTTTACGTAGGCCTGAAACATAAAAAAACATCTCTTTATATTTTTAAAATCACAATAAAAATCACTGAGAAAGATTACTTTACGTGAAAAATTTTAATTAATATAAAACGTACATTATATTAAAAATGAATTTTATATATATATATATATATATATATATATATATATATATATATATATATATATATATAAAGGAAAAGAAACATCAGGGCCTGAAATCAATTGATTTCAGGCCCTGCTTGATTATATAATATTAATAAATATAAAAAAATAATTAATAGACATAATAATATATATTAATTGGTAAAATTAAAGATATAAGGATAATTTACTAAAACAAACTATGATTCTACATTATTGTTATATCATTTTGTGCCAACTGATACAGTATGAGAACATCAGTGGGTTTTGACCAAAACCCAATGATGGACGTCCCATATCTGGATTTCTGAAAACCCTATATCAATAGACAGGGTTGACCTAGGAGAAGATGTTTTAGGTGTCCAAACATTTATACACTCTATATCACCAATGCAATAGGAGTAGTTTAGAAATGTCAGTGGGTTTTGACCAAAACCCACTGATGGACCTCCCATATCTGGATTTCTGAAAACTCCATATGAATAGAGAGGTTAGCGATATGAGAATATGTTTTAGGTGTCCAAATATCTATACACTCTATATCACCAATGTAATAGGAGTAGTTTAGAAATACCAATGGGTTTTGACCAAAATCCACTGATATGGCTAAACTACTCTTATTACATTGGTGATATCTAATATATAGATGTTTGGACACGTAAACATCATCTCCTACCTCTACCCTCTCTATTCATATTGAGATTTCAGAAATTCAAGTATCCTAGGTCCATCAGTGAGTTTTCATCGAAACCCATTGATTCATCCTAGAAAACTCCTATTGGAACATAATTCATAATCATTAGAAGTTTGAACACCAAAAATATCATCTCCTAGCTCAACTCTAACTATTGATATTGGATTTTGAGAAATTCAAATATCCTAGGTCCATCAGTGGATTTTGATGAAAATCCATTGATAGACCTAAAAATCTCATATTGCAACATAATTTATAATCATTAGAAATTTGGACACCAAAAATATCATCTCCTAGCTCAACTCTAACTATTGATATTGGATTTTGAGAAATCCAAATATCCATGGTCCATCATTGGTTTTTGGTGAAAATCCACTGATAGACCTAAAAATCTCCTATTGCAACATAATTTATAATCATTAGAAGTTTGGACACCAAAAATATCATCTCCTAGCTCAACTCTAACTAGAACTCTGTGTTCAGGCACTCCTAGCGTGACTTCAGACCCTACGTTTTAATCTGAAATTAAGTGTTTTGATAGGTTTTTTATATATTAATATATTTTTAAAATAAAAAAAATTGAGTCCGTGTCGGGCCTGAATCAAAAGATTTCAGGCCCATGCTCTGTTGATTTCAAATTTTATATATATATTTATTAAATATTATTTAATATATTAATTTCTATTAATCAAATATAAAAAATCATTTATTTATATTTTTAAATCACGTTGGATGAGATATTTTTTAACTGAAATATTTTTTCGATTTTTATCTTACGTTTTTTAGTTTAGCGCCGATTTCATAATATATTATTTTAAAATAAAAGTTTAAAAAAGCATGTGCAGACGTCTCGAAATTTGTTACTGAGAAAGAATGAGAAAGACAGTAATTAGCAGGAGGGGTATAAAGGAAGTTCACTAAAATGAATACGTCCTTTGGTGAATATGAAATCATGATACGTCTTTTAATAAATATC
This sequence comes from Boesenbergia rotunda, assembly GCA_024364735.1. Taxonomy (NCBI): domain Eukaryota; kingdom Viridiplantae; phylum Streptophyta; class Magnoliopsida; order Zingiberales; family Zingiberaceae; genus Boesenbergia; species Boesenbergia rotunda. Next base: position 16,839 of record JAGFNQ010009972.1, read on the forward strand.
AATTCTTGAGTATGTCCTTTAGTAAAAAGCCGCCTCTTTTTTGTTTTTTTTTTTTTTTTTCATCCTTTCCATGCCCCTTTTTTCCCTCTTGATTTCATCCCCTTAACTCTTAAGTAAATGTGCAAAATTTGACACGAGCAGAAGCCAAACTTGAGTCAAGTGATACCTTATATAGCCACGTTGAGGCGAATCCATCCAAACTGAAAGTGAACTATCGAATCGAGTAATTCGCAAATCGCAAGCTAAATGTCGATGGGTGATAAGTCTGGGAAGAATCACGATGAGGACCGACCCCATATTTTGAAGGGTCCATATTAAATAAAAATTGGGCTCGTGTGTGTATTTTTCTTTTTTTTTAGATTTTATAATTAGGTCATTTTTAAAATATTTTTTTTATGTTATATCAAATATTAATTCTTCGAACCAAGAGTAATATCCTACAAAAATTTTCTATTAATCATCAAAATAAATTAAAACCTACTCACGAAAGCTTATCTAGATCATTAATATTTTTAGATTCATTTCTCATCGGAGTAATTAAAAATTAAATTTTAAATCACTTAATTATTTGTTGAAGAGTCTAATCTTTATATTATTGTCCAGTTTTAAAATTTTTAATTAGATTATTTTTAATTTATTTTTTGTCCAGTTTTAAAATTTTTAATTAGATGATTTTTAATTTATTTTTTTTTTCAATGTTACAATACCTAGATTGTTTTGTTAGGTATTATTAAAAAAATATAAAATAATTAGGACCCATTGTAGAAGTAGGGCCTATGCACCAGCCCCACCCCCACCCCGGGGCCGGATCCTCTGGTCCCAAAATCCCTGGTCCATCCATGGTCCACACTCAAATTGCGATCGGATCGTGATTGCGATCCGGCCGCAATTTGTTTCAATCCCCTCTAGAGCTCACCGTGCCCCTCAGGTTATAGTTTGGATTCGGGCGGGTGGCCGGAGACCACCCGACGGCCTAAACCCTAAATCTAAAATCCTAAACCCTAAATCCTAAATCCGGATTTAGGGTTTAGGCCGTCGGGTGGCCTCCGACCACCCGTCCGAACCCAAACTATAATCTGAGGGGCACGGTGAACCCTAGAGGGGATTGAAGCAAATTGCGGCCGGATCGCAATCACGATCCGACCACAATTTGAGTGTAGACCAGGAATAGACCAGAAATTTTGAAACCAGAGGATCCGACCCCCCTCCCCCACCCCCACCCCCACCCCCACCCCCACCTTGATCATTCGCCTCTCAAAAAGGTACAGTTCATATATTAATTAAATTAAATAACATCGAATCTGACACTATCTTTCTAATCCTATAAAAAAAATTTAATAGCCACCGTACAACTCGTGCAGGAAAAAAAAAATAATTAACAAAATTTTTTTAATTTTAAATCATCAATTCAATTTCATAAAAATTTTTCATCGACCGTAAAGATAAATCGAAAAGCGCTCATAGCGAACGATCCGAAAGACCAACGTCTTAAGATTCACGCCCCATTTAAAGAAAAAATTCCTACAAATATGTCATAATTGGAGATCAAATCGTGGATGCCTGGGATAATAACTAGTCGTCCTTCCGCTACATCATAGTCCCGGGAGTAAAAATGATTAACCAGGTTTTTCCAACCTTGGACGATCGGTCCGGTTCTACGAAAGTTTCCCACTGACCGCCAGGGTTAACCGAGAAGTACTCGTGGTGGGTGGTTTAGAAGTCCAATGTCCCAGGATTCGTGCCCCCATTTGAAGAAATATTTTTTACAAATACGTCATAATTAGATATCGAATCGTGAATATCTAAATTAATGATTAATTATCTTACCGCTACTAATCTCAGAGATAATTACCATCCAAAACTGTAAGAGGCGAGAAAGAGAGAGAAGCTAATTACCATCCAAAACAAACATTTTTCCAAACATTTCTTTGCCTTTTATTGCTACCGTTAAATTTGAATGCTTACCGTTGATTGCTCCTTGCAACTTCTGAATCTAAGGAATACTAACACGAGGTCAAAGGGCGCCAAGCTTATGCCTCTGCCCAAGTGAGATTTCAAAATAAATATTAGAGTAGATAATAGATGAATTTGAGATGATCGATTTGATCTTATAAAAAACTTTTATTGATCATCAGGATAAATTGGGAAGTGTTCGTGATTAACAGTCTAAAAGTCCAGCGTCCTAGGATTCACATTCCATTTGAAAAAAAATCATATAAATACGTCATAATTAGGGATCGATTAGTCACTATATCATTACCTCAAGTCCTAGGGCGAGATTTCAAAATAGAAAGTAGCAATGTCGTGTAATGAACGAGTAGGTAGAGCCAGAAAAAAAAACCTTTTTTCGAATGTCCATTCCTTTTTGCAGCCTTCATTGAGTAATGGTAGTATTCAAAAAAAAACGTTGAATAAAAATTTAAATTATTGTAGAGGTAAAATTTAAGGGGGCATTTGGATTACTCTATTTTTTATTTTTATTTTTCAAAAAATTATATTTTTTCATTTTTTTAAAAAATGATTTTATTTCATATTTTCATTCTCTAATTTTCCAAAAAATATTATATATTTTTTTGAAAAATAAGATTGAAAAATACAAATTAAACATATTTTTTAGAAAAATCATATTTTCTAAAAAAAATAAAAATAAAAAATAAGTAAATCAAACATTTTTATTTAAGAACATCAGTAAAAATTCATATTTATATTTTTTTCCCAAGAAGACGGAATTGATAATTAATGATAAATGAATATTAAATAAAATAATAATAAATAAAAATATATGATGGGTAACACAGAACTAAAAAAAATTATACAGAGGTTTTTTGATTGCAGAGGAAATATTAAATTTTATACTTATTGATATGGCGTATTAGGGATTAAAAAAATCTCATTTAAAATTCTAACCATTAAAGATGTCCTTAGGGCATTATGGTTTTCCTTCCCCAACGACCATCTACCACCATTTTTTTTTGCATGCTCATTTGGTCTTCCTAAAACTATGATACAACAGAAGAGTATTAAGTTATCATCCAAAATATTTATAGTTCAATCCTTAATTACGATATATTTTATTAGAAATGATCAGATAGTTAGAGGGAGAGGGGGGTGAATGATCGTTCACCTTCAATTCGTCGATTTCTTTTCTTATAGTGTTAGTGCACAAGTAAAATAATATAAACTAAACTAAACACAAAGAGACAAACCGATTTAATATGATTCGGAGATGAAGCACCTACTCCACGGTTGTCCATAAAGTGAATGGTCCTGATCTGTCGGTGGATGATTCTCCGAAAAATCTCCAGCTAGTTCATGTAGTTCCTTGTGGGTGTAGAAACCTCGCCGCTATCTCACACTAGACCTCTAAGAGCTTAGACTACTAATTGGCCTTTAACCAAGTCCAATTTCGTCTACCTTGCCCAAGCAAACCGAGTTGTCTTAAATAGAACTCGTTTGATGATCTCGCCGTTACCAATCAATTGGTGCCAACACCAGTCGACTGTCAGCTGTCGAATTTCAATGTTACAGTCCAACATTAGAATTCAGTCAACACCAGTCAACTGCACAGAAAGATCAATCAACTAATCTTTCTATGCCCTCAACCAATCGACTGGTAAAACCCTAAACCTAAGGTTTTCCTTCCTGAGTACATTTCACTGACACTCGAACCCTCATGAATCACTTAATTCTTCTTTGTAGCCTTGACTATTGTGTTCAAGCCTTCTTCATTTTGGCTCTCGTACCTTGGATGCAGACAAGCCTGCGACTCGTCTCCATGTCAACCTTCGCGTATACCTTTAGCTCTCATCCCTCGGATGCATACAAGCCCGCGACTCGTCTTCATGTCATCCTTTGCGTATGCCTCGAAGTGTGCTTCCCTCGACTCATCGTTGATGTCTTATCTATGGTCCCTCGGATGCACCATTCTTCATCGAACCCAAAACTATCAAGCTGAGTCTATGTGTATCATGTGGAACATGCACACTCAAATACATATATCAAATACAAAGATAAACATAACTTAAACTCTTTGCTCAAACATTAAAATATATAGTCACTCCGGACCATTAGAATTGCCTCAACAATCTCACTCTTTTTGATGTTTGGCAATACATTTAAGTTAGGGAAAACATAGCAAATACAATGCTAAAAACATTTAGACTTATGTTGTCAAGGCTACACCTTGAACTTACACCGCCAATGCATATGCAAATGTAATACAAATAATGTATAGAATCCTATCACAAGCTTCTCCAACACCTAAACGCCCCATGAGTTAGGATTTTTCACTAAGGACTTTTAAACCCTATCCAAGACTCCCCCTACACTTGAATTTACCAAAGACTTTTTAAGAACCTATCACAAAGCTCCCCCTTTGCCAATAAATGAGCAACAAAGCTCCCCATTCACTTAAGCTCCCCCTTAAACTAGGATTTCTTGCAAAGGTACATAAGGTTTTTCCAATTAAACCTTAATTCTCCCCCTTTATCATGCATCAAAAAAACTCCAACAATATCCTAATTATTAGATTCTTTACCCTCCAATGACAATAACATTGTGTTTAACCCTTCATAAGATTATACACATGCTTTTTCATCATTAGAACATTTTTTGGCTTTGCTGAAAATAGTTTCAGTATCAGTTAACTGAGAAAGTTACCAGACGACTGATCCATATCGAAAAACCTTATAGTAGTTTTCTCACTCTAGAAAATATTGTTACCAGTCGACTGATACCCTGCATCAATCGACTGATACCTTGATATAAGCCTTTCAACATTTCTAAATCCAATTTTAGAAATGCATAAGAAATTTCATAAATCTTCAAAAAAATTTAAATTTTATGGAGAGGTTTGTGATATTCATGTCTACTTGAAAAAAAATATTTAAAAATATACATATCTCGGATCCCATGATCGACACAAAACTCAAAATTATCTAAATGGTTCAATTGAACCTTGACCTAAAGTCCTAGTTTTTGCTTTCTCTTGATGTATCTGCTCATACCAACCCACAATGCATACCTAGCATTAGTTTATATGACATCTATACATCATAATCAAATTTTCATGCAATTTGACCCCCAATATCATATTTTTTGCATAAAACTCAAACCACATGTGCCAAAACTCAAGGATTGAGACTCAAATCCGTCTCCAAACCCTTTGGTATATTTCATGACCTGTCTAGACTCCCAAATAGCAACCACCTAAGATCTATTTGCCAAGTCACAACTTGGCTCTTAAAGCTCTCCCTTGAGCTCTTAGCCTTAGTCACATCCCTAAGTGACTCATCCACAACCACTAGGCTACACCGGTGTATCTCCTGTGATTCTTGACCTACAAACCTAACTTTCTTAATCTTGGACACTTTGTCCTTAGTTAATGTCTTCTTTCCCTTAAATGATTTTTCCTTATCATTTTGGGCTTGTCCTTGCTATAGTTATGTGCTACTCTAGCATAAGACTTTCCCTTAGTCTTAGAGAGATTAGTGTTGATGCAGTCTGATCCTGATTGTTGTTTTGGTGTTGACACCGATTTAAGTTATGATTTGAGTTTGGTTGAATTCGGATTAAGTTCAGGTGGATCGGGAGATCACATGCTGGCAGTGGAAATCCCGGTGAGTGAAGCCGGGTCCTGGTGAGTGAAGCCAGGTTATGGAAATCCCGATGAGTGAAGCCGGGTTCTGGTGAGTGAAGTCAGGTGTTAGAAATCCCGGTGAGTGAAGCCGGGTTCTGGTGAGTGAAGTCAGGTGTTAGAAATCCCGGTGAGTGAAGCCGGGTCCTGGTGAGTGAAGCCAGGTGATGGAAATCCCGGTGAGTGAAGACGGGTCCTGGTGAGTGAAGCCAGGTGGTGAAAAGTCCTAATTCGGAAGGTTGGGTGAAAAGTCCTATCTTGGAGGGCTAGGTGAAAAGTCCTAGCTTGGAGGGCTAGGTGAAAAGTCCTAACTTGGAGGGTTAGGTGAAAAGTCCCAACTGGAGGGTTAGGTGAAAAATCCTAGCTTGGAGGGCTAGGTGTGGAAAAGGTCTAACTCGGAAAGGTTGGGTGAAAAGTCCTAGCTTGAAGGGCTAGGTGAAAAGTCCTAGCTTGGAGGGCTAGGTGAAAAGTCCTAACTTAGAGGGTTAAGTGAAAAGTCCCAACTTGGAGGGTTAGATGGAAAAATCCTAGCATGGAGGGCTAGGTTGGAGCCCCTGGATTGGTCTGGTGACCGATCAGGGAGTTGGCACGGTGCTCCTTCGTGGATCGGTCTGGTGACCGATCCAGCGATGACTGATCGGTCTGGTGACCGATCAGGGAGTATGTGTTTCACTCACTGAACGACTCCTGATCGGTCCGGTGACCGATCAGGGAACACTCAGTGAGTTGAGTTCCCCTACTGATCAGGTTCTGAACGGTCTGGTGATCGATCCAAGACCTAAGATCTGATTAAAGTTTCCTCACTGGAATCAGCCTGATTGGTCTGGTGACCGATCAGGCTGGAACCTGATTGGCCTGGTGACCGATCAGGCTGGAGCTTGATTGGTCTGGGGACCAATCAGGAGTATGCAGAAGACTGCTGAATCGGTCTGGTGACCGATCAGGGTCCTTCCTGATCGGTCTGGGTGACCGATCAGGCGCAGATCTTTAATTCAAATACGCTGTCAGAAGCTCTGATTGCGTCTGTTTTCTCTGTCGATTCTCTGATATACTGCTGATATATTTTGATATGCATTGCTAAGCCTCTGTTGGAGTGTGCAGGTGATAGCAGGTGATTCAAACACTCAAGGAGGGTCAATGGGAGGCTTTCCGTTGAGCAGGTTTGGCTGTTTCTCATTCTCAGGTTTCAACGGGCAACTGACGCAGCTGGCGACTGACGGAGGCTCAGCTGGAGAGGAGGTCTTCAGTGGACTGAGTGCTCAGGGAGGTCGATGGGTTCAGGCTGGCTCAGTGGATGCTGATGAAGCTTGTGATGGTGAGCAGAGCTTAAGTTGAAGCTGGAAGCAGAGGAGCTGAGGCGAACAAGACAGAAACTTGGGAAGTTTGGCTGGGCTGTGTTCGTGCTCTCTGTTGCTTTGTGCTTGAGCTACAACTGCTAAGGAGGTTGCTACTACACATATTCTGATCCTTGAAGCAACCTGTTGAGAGATTGCATACTTGAGCACTTGGAAGAAGAAACAAGGAGCTCGGTGAGTCCATCAGCAAGAAGACACGAAGAGGGAGTTCTTGCGTGAGATCTTGGCTGGGTGGAGCTCGGTGAAGGGTTTGCTTGTGTTCTTGCTTTCCTAAGTGCTCAGTAAGGTTTCTTCTTGTGTTTCATTGTGCTTAATTCCATATATTGTTTGAAATGCTGTGGAGAGGTTTCTCCACCGAGAAGGAGGGTTTGATATCCGAATTTTTCGGGGCTTAATCTGCCGACGATCAAGGGATCGCCCACCTTAAGGGCACGCCAAGGAGTAGGGGCAAGTTATCCCCGAACCTTGTAAACGATCCTTGTTAGCGTTTATAGTTAGCTTTTCATTTCTGCATTCATACTCTGTTTGGTTTTTGCTTCCGTTGTGCTTCTAACATTGAAGTGCAGAAATCTCAAAAGATAGAAAGTGATCTTTGTGTCCGACTAGATTCACCCCCCCCTCTCTAGCCATCCAAGTTCCAACAAGTGGTATCAGAGCTTGGGGCGCTGTTCACGGCTTAACATCCGAGAGCTTACAACAAGATGGCTGGAAGAGAAGGAATGAGCACAAACCGACCTCCACTCTTCGACGGCACAGATTTTCAATATTGGAAATCGAAGATGGAGTTTTATTTGAAGATGAACATGAGCATATGGTTCTCGGTCAAAGAAGGTTTCATCCCTCCAAGAGATGTTGAAGGAAAAGATCTTGATTTCTCAAGTTGGTCGACTGAGCAAATAAGAATGAGTGAAGCAAATGCCAAAGCGGTGGTCACTTTGCAATGCGGGTTGACCAAGGAGGAGTTGATCAAGGTGGGTCCTTTTACAAGTGCTAATGATCTATGGAGCAAGCTCATTGAGCTCCATGAGGGAACTCAAGATACAAGGACTGCCAAGAAGGACCTCCTTCTCAGCCAACTTCAAAATCTCACCATGGGAGAAAATGAAACTGTAAGTATGCTTCATTGTTGATTCAAAGAAGTATTGAATGGTCTCCACTCCATTGATGAAAAGGTAGAAAATAGAGACCTAGTGAGGTATGTACTCAAAGCCTTCCCTAGGAATACTTTGTGGTCATCCATGGTAGATGCTTACAAGGTTTCCAAGGACTTATCTTTTGTTAAGTTAGAGGATTTGTTTTGTGAGATGGAGCTACACGAGATCTCTAACACTAGCCCAAAAGATAAAGGGTTTGCTTGTGTGACAGGTAACAAAAGAAAGGAGAAGAAGAATGAAGAGGAGGAGAAGAACTTCCATCATTTTGCTTTCATGGCAGTAGAGAATTCAAGTGAAGGAAGCAGTGATGAATCTTCAAGCTCCTCAACCGCGCCTTCATCATCTTCGGATGATGAAGAGGTAATCTCTCCGGAGTTAGACAAATGCTATAGAACAATAGCGTGCTTGACAAAAAATGCTTTAGAAATCTAAGGCCAAAGTCAAAGCATTAAGGTTGGAAGTAAAAGAATTGAAATCCTCTAAGGTTGAGGGCATTAATGATTTGCATGACAAATCCCTTAAGGATGAAAATAAGAACTTGAAGAGCGAAGTTAAAAACATCAAGAATGTTCTTGAGAAGTTTTCAACAAGCTCTAAAACATTAGATATGATACTCAACTCACAAAGGGCGATGTGCAACAAGGTTGGTTTGGGTTACCAACCTAAAGAACCTAGTGTCATATCTTTAATGTCAAGAACCCATTGTAGATCATCAAATGATTCTAGGGTCCAAAAAGTCAAAAAGAAAATGACTAAGGCATGAGTGCCTAAGTCCTTCATTATTGATACATTAGGTCCCAAAATTTGGGTACCTAAAACCTTCATCTTTAGAATTGTATAAGCATTATTTGAGGGGGAGCATCTATCAACATGGGTGGTTGATATTTGGTGCTCCAAACCCATGACCAACAAAAAAAAATTGTCATTCACATGATTGGTTATGGAAAATTCGAATTAAATGCTTTGAGCTCTATTGTTTTTGATCTTATGACAATATAATCTCTTGGGTAGTGATTTTTATGGTATTCATGTGTTAAAGTACTTAGTCATGGTATAATCTACTTTAGTGTTTAAGTTTTCCATGATCAAGTATGCCATGATTTTCGTGTATGTATTATGCCAACATGAAGAACACATGGTTTGTGAAAATCACTATGAAAATCTCACAATACATGATTAGACAAAGAACATGAGTTTAAGGCCTGGGCTTAAGCTTTTCTTATTATTTTGGAGATGAATCTAGATGAGTATGCCATGACTTTGATGTTTGGATGATTAACATTAATCTATGACATGCCCATTTTGATTAAGAATAATATGAACACATAGCTTAAATTGATCATGATGTGAGATAAACATGTTTTGGAATTTTGATCATCCATCGGAATGGGCACAAACCTAATTTTGGTTAAGAACAACATGATCACATAGGTTATGATGTTTTAAGTTCCATGACTTGTTTGATTTCCCACTGATCATGCTTTGTTATAAACTTGTGTTTGGGACTCAAGTTCATACTTAGAACGTATTCATCAAAATTGATACAAACATATGTTGTTTCTCCTCATAGAAACTCTTAATTCTTGATATGGAATAACACTTGGTTAAGGGACCCCATGTTTGGAACCAAAGTAATTAAAATCAATTGAATTAGGGGTTTGGGAATGGCTAAGAATTGAAACAAACCTGATTTCAGAATTGCTGAAATCGGTTTCTGAAATCTGAAACTGAAAAACCTTCTGTCTGAACCTAGATCGGTCCACCGATCGATCAGGACTCACCCTGATCGGACTGGTGACCGATCAGGTCAATGATGATCAGGGAACTCCCAAATCGTTCCCAATGGTGTGAGACTACCCCTCAGTCCAATCACCTTTCATCAAATTGTATCAGATTACTATCATACTGATACAAACAAATCTGGTACACCCAATTACGATTGGAATACACTCATCATACTTGGAACAAATGTAATACTGATTCGATACAAACCCGTGCTGCAATTCTTAAAATTCATTTACACGAGTTGGTTGAATCATGTCTCTTGTTCCTTGATCTCTTGCTCCTTGATGAGAAATATTTTTCAGTCAAAAACCTAACCCATATTGAAAATTTTGAAATTCATAGGGAAGGGTTGTTTGAGTCATGACTCTTGTTCTTAATGTCGTGTTTCGGAAATTTTTCTAAAATGACGAATATTAATAGAGTCCTCTCTCCTGTTATGTGATGCAAATTGTTAATGCAGTCTGATCAGGAATGTATCAGAGTTTCAGGAAATTTTTTAAAATTTGATCGCTCCCCGGACTAATCAGATATACTTCTGTATCACGTAATAAACAGACCTGGTTGGTCACGGAGACCAATCAGGACTATGTTTCAGATACAGTTGCATTCCTTACTCGTCCTATGAAGCATATACGTATTTGACCATGATATACTTCTGTATATGTCTTCACATGGAAGTCCAAGTGTTAATGCAGTCCGATCTTGAACGAATCAGAATTACAGAAATTTTTTTGAAAATTGATCATTCATAGATAAATCAGAAATTTTTCTGTATCGATCATCAGTCTGATGGAACTGCGATAATTGTTGTCATATGATGCATATACATTGTTGCCATGACACATTTATGGTATATGCCTCTCATATGAAATTTAAAATCATCCTTTGACTTACTTATCATATGAAACATATACATGTTTGACCATGATATATTTCTGTATATGTTTTCACATGCAATTCAAAAGTTTACCTTTGATTATTTTGGGTTTGGGGAGAGACCCGTGTTTGAGGGGGAGGTATGTTCAAACTTAATAATCATACCCTTTTCGATGTTTGACAAGGGGGAGAAAATGGTTGATTAAGTTTAGGGTTATTGTACGGGGAGGATTTTGATTCCCTTACGATAATTGAACTGCCTTCAATTGATCATTAATGTCTAAACTTAAATCGGGTTGTCAAACAACAAAAAGAGGGAGATTGTTGATGCAGTCTGACCCTGATTGTTATTTTGGTGTTGACACCGATTTAAGTTATGATTTGAGTTTGGTTGAATTCGGATTAAGTCCAGGTGGATCGGGAGATCGCATGCTGGCAGTGGAAATCCCGGTGAGTGAAGCCGGGTCCTGGTGAGTGAAGTCAGGTGATGGAAATCCCGGTGAGTGAAGTCGGGTCCTGGTGAGTGAAGCCAGGTGGTGAAAAGTCCTAATTCGGAAGGTTGGGTGAAAAGTCCTAGCTTGGAGGGCTAGGTGAAAAGTCCTAGCTTGGAGGGCTAGGTGAAAAGTCCTAACTTGGAGGGTTAGGTGAAAAGTCCCAACTTGGAGGGTTAGATGAAAAAATCCTAGCTTGGAGGGCTAGGTTGGAGCCCCTGGATCGGTCTGGTGACCGATCAGGGAGTTGGCACGGTGCTCCTTCGTGGATCGGTCTGGTGACCGATCCAGCGATGACTGATCGGTCTGATGACCGATCAGGGAGTATGCGTTTCACTCACTGAACGGCTCCTGATCGGTCCGGTGACCGATCAGGGAGCACTCAGTGAGTTGAGTTCCCCTACTGATCAGGTTCTGAATGGTCTGGTGACCGATCCAAGACCTAGGATCTGATTAAAGTTTCCTCACTGGAAGCAGCCTGATTGGTCTGGTGACCGATCAGGTTGGAACCTGATTGGTCTAGTGACTGATCAGGCTGGAACCTGATTGGTCTGGTGACCGATCAGGAGTATGCAGAAGACTGCTGGATCGGTCTGGTGACCGATCAGGGTCCTTCCTGATCGGTCTGGTGACCGATCAGGGTCCTTCCTGATCGGTCTGGTGACCGATCAAACGCAGAACTTTAATTCAAATACGCTGTCAGAAGCTCTGATTGCGTCTATTTTCTCTGCCGATTCTCTGATACACTGCTGATATGTTTTGATATGCATTGCTAAGCCTCTGTTGGAGTGTGCAGGTGATTCAAACACTCAAGGAGGGTCAATGGGAGGCTTTCCGTTGAGTAGGTTTGGCTGTTTCTCATTCTCAGGTTTCAACGGGCAACTGACGCAGCTGGCGACTGACGGAGGCTCAGCTGGAGAGGAGGTCTTCAGTGGACTGAGTGCTCAGGGAGGTCAGTGGGTTCAGGCTGACTCAGTGGATGCTGATGAAGCTTGTGATGGTGAGCAGAGCTTACATTGAAGCTGGAAGTAGAGGAGCTGAGGTGAACAAGATAGAAACTTGGGAAGTTTGGCTGGGTTGTGTTCGTGCTCTCTGTTGCTTTGTGCTTGAGCTACAACTGCTAAGGAGGTTGCTACTACACATATTCTGATCCTTGAAGCAACCTGTTGAGAGATTGCATACTTGAGCACTTGGAAGAAGAAACAAGGAGCTCGGTGAGTCCATCACAAGAAGACACGAAGAGGGAGTTCTTGCGTGAGATCTTGGCTGGGTGGAGCTCGGTGAAGGGTTTGCTTGTGTTATTTCTTTCCTAAGTGCTCAGTAAAGTTTCTTCTTGTGTTTCATTGTGCTTAATTCCATATATTGTTTGAAACGCTGTGGAGAGGTTACTCCACTGAGAAGGAGGGTTTGATATCCGGATTTTTCGAGGCTTGATCTGCCGATGATCAAGGGATCGCCCACCTTAAGGGCACGCCAAGGAGTAGGGGCAAGTTATCCCCGAACCTTGTAAACGATCCTTGTTAGCGTTTATAGTTAGCTTTTCATTTCTGCATTCATACTCTGTTTGGTTTTTGCTTCCGCTGTGCTACTAACATTGAAGTGCAAAAATCTCAAAAGATAGAAAGCGATCTTTGTGTCCGACTAGATTCAACCCCCCCCCCTCTCTAGCCATCCAAGTTCCAACAATTAGATCGGTATCTCAAGCCTGATCTATTATTGTTGGGTCATTGGCTCCCCAACAATTTATCTAACCCTTTGGATCCAATATTGAATCTCTCTAGGACTTTTTCTAATCTATCAAGCTTTGCCTTCAAAGCTTGATTTTGTCTTTCTAGGGTTCTAACCCTAGAATCAACATGTCCACCTTGGACATTCCTAGACCTATCCATTATAGGCATGTGTCTCCCCTTCTTGGGATTAATACATTGATCCTTAGGTTTAATGGCTCTAGGTTTATCATGAATGGATTTCCTAGGATTATGATTCGCAATGACCCTATTTCTATCATGATACTTAAAATCAAAATTTTGCATGGGTAAATGATGAATATTATTCCTAGCATGCATGGAAAATTTAAATTTTGAATTATATCTCAAGTTAGCATGTACCTCCCTTACCCTTGAAGCTCCCCCTTAATGTGAGCTTTTCTTCTTCTTCTTTCATTTCTTTAAGTGCTCCAACTTCTTCATCTTTCCTCTCTTTGGGTACTTAGTGTGGTAGTGACCTTTCTCTCCGTGACCTTTCTCTCCATATATAAAGCATCTAATTTGCATTCTTCTCCTTTGGGCTTCTTCGTTCCTATAGCCTAGGTTAGAATTCAAAGGAATTGACTTGGATTTAGGAGTTATCTTTTTCTTACCCATTGGACACTTATCCTTGTAGTATCTCTTCTCATTACACCCGAAGTAAACTATATATGTAGTCTTTTGATTTGGCTCTGGTGGAGGTGGATGTTTTTTTTTCTTGTTCCAGCATTGAAAATGGTCTCTTCTCCCCCTCAATCCTTAAAGTGGTGGCTTCTACTATTTCTTCTTTGGATGTTGAGCAGTCCTCAACTTCTGATTCCCTAAGCTCTTGAGTTTGTGAGCTTGATTCTTGGGGTTGTTCATGGTGCTCAACTAGCTTGCTCCATGATTCCTTGGCATCCTTATACTTACCTATCCTATCCAAAATATCATTAGGTATTAAATTGATTAATATTTTAGTTACCTTGTTATTGATTTCAAATTGATGAATTTGTTCCTCGATCTACTTCTTCTTCTTGAGCGTCCTTCCCTTTTTGTCCTTTGGAGTATCGAAATCTACTTCTAAACACAACCAATCTTCAATATTAGTCATAAAAAAATACAATATTCTACCTTCCAATATGAGAAGTCATTGCGATCGTATGGAGGTGGGATTGGGATATCCCATCCTATTGGACCTTCCGACTCCATCTTCTTCCTCTTCCTCTAGTACCTTCTCTTTTGGCGATTAGTCCAACAAGAGAGACCTTGCTCTGATTCCACTTGTTAGAAATGATCAGATGGCTAGAGGGGGTGAATAGTAACTCACCCTCAATTCGTCGGTTTCTCTTCCCATAGTGTTAGTGCACAAGCGAAATAATTTAAAACAAACTAAACACAAAGAGACAAACTGATTTAACGTGGTTCGAAGATGAAGCTTCTACTCCATGATTGTCCGTAAGAAGGACAATTCGGATCAGTCAATATATGATTTCCCGAAAAACCTTCGACTAGCTCATGTAGCTCCTTATGGGCGAAGAAACCTCACCACAACCTCAACAAGAACTCCTGAGCACTTAGACTACTAATTGGCCTTTAACCAAGACCAATTTCATCAACCTTGCTTAAGTAAATCGAGTTCCCATAAATAAAGCTCGTTGTTGATCCAGCCGTTACCAGTCGACTGGTTCCAACACCAGTCGAATATCAGCTGTCGAATTTGAACGTTACAACCCAACGTTCGAATTCAGCCGACGCCAGTTGACTGCACAGAAGATCAGTCGACTAATCCTTCTATGACCTCTACTAGTCGACTGATCTCATACCAGTCGACTGGTAAAACTCTAAACTTAGGGTTTTCCTTTTCGAGTATAGTTTACTCACACTCGGACCCTCACGACTCACTTGACTCTTCCTTGCAACTTTGACTCTTGTCTTCAAACCTTCTTTGCTTTGACTCTCATCCCTCGGATGCATACAAGCCCGTGGCTCGTCTCCACATGTCATCCTTCACGTATGCCTCGAAGTACGCTTCCCTCGTCTCATCGTTGTTGTCTTGTTCACGGTCCTTCGGATGCCTCTTCATCCTTCACCGGACCCTAAGCTGTTAAGCTAAGTCTATGTGTATCCTGTAGAAGCTGCATACTCAAATACATATATCAAATACAAGGATAAATATAACTTAAACCTTTTGCCCAAATATCAATACACATAGTTACTCCGGATCATCGAGATTGTACAACATATTTAATAGAAATTTTTTCTCTAAATGAGACGTACAATTATAAAATATTAAAATTTTGAATCACCCGATGTCGAGTCCAATGAAAGCACCGAGTAATACTCATTTTCAAACTCGAGCGTAAAACACTATACACTCCCAAGCACAGAGGCCCAAAATGCATAGACTTGTCCCCACGAGGATCCGGAGTGGTTAGTGCATGGGGTGTTGTCTAAGAGGTCCTGTGTTTGAGTCGCGCGAGACGCACTGGATTAAAACTCTGAACGTTTGGTGTATCAATTCTCGGCCCAACTGTGCACTAATTACTCCGGGGATCGTGATTTATCTCCCTCGTGATGGCCTTGGGACGGGTGCAGTGGGGGTGCTGGGGACGAGCAATTTCGCCTTTTTATCCAAAATGGGTAGACTTGCATCTTGCAGGGTATTTCTCGGCCAGTCGACTTTAGTTGGGCTAGCCTACATGGCCCGGCTATCCTGACTTTAAATCATAATTTATTACGAAGAATCATTTATCAACAGTAAGTCTTGGACTAACTCAACTTTTGGTTCATTGCTCGTCCTTCGAGGGCAAATTTAGAATAGGACAGGATCGTCTCTTAATTTTTAATAATATTATTTTTATATATAATTTTTTATTTTATATAAAATTTTATTTTTTAATATATATATTATTTGACCTCTATTAAAATAAATATTTATAATTAATTTAATGATAAATTTGATTTCTTATTTATCATACATTTAGAATTCAAATTTTTATTATAATTAAATTTTAAATTTTTTTCTATTTATTTTATAGATTTTAATTAAATATATATTATGCATCTGGAACCATTAATAAGACTGTTATTATGCTTGATGGGGTTGGATACCCTATGACGGATACGTAAGCTGAAAAAGTTGAGTGGTAAGATGATAGAGCCAGCCCCAAGGTGGTCAACCTGGGGCTGGTGCACAAGGCCCCACCTGAGGTGGGGCCCCTTCTTTTATATATATATATATATATATATATATATATATATATATATATATATATATAAAAGAGTATATCAAAAATTAATTAAAAAATATAAATATAAATTTTAAAACAGTATGTATTTTTTTAAAAAAATTATCCAAAAAATACTCAAGAAAATATTTTCTTCCTCCTTCACCAACTTATGTTAATGAAATTTTTTTATAACATCATTTTATTTTTTATACAAATATAAAGATTTTTTTTTAACCGGGCCCTTCAAAATCTAGGACCGGCCCTGCAAGATGTAGCAAGTCTGAACGATTATCTTTTCGGAGCTCCCGAGACCCTCTCAGGAAGGGGATCCCCCGGAGGCCCCCTACGGTAGACACGCCTCAGAGATCAAATTAGAAGACCCCCTCCAGGGAACACCTCGGGATGCCGGGTCCCGAGACCACCTCGAGGAAGCAGAGTGCCTGGGACCCCCTAGGCCAGAAGACCCCCGAGATCACCTCAGGCGAGCGGAGCCCAGGAAGCATTCGGTCTCAAGTAACAGTCTCTCTTTCTTCGAATCTGCGGATAACCATCATACATTATCACGGAATTATCATGACCTATAAATGTCGCAACGGGCCGAATTTAATGGCGACATGGACCGTTGCAAAGGTTATCCAGTAACCGGCAAACCGGGAGCGTGTCAAAGATCGTGAAGACGCACGAAGGCAACCGCCGCAGGTATAAAAGGTACTCCAACCCCTCTGGTAAAGGGGTTACGCATTCTCTATTTTCACGCATAAGTTTCTTGTCTTCTTCTCATCTCCTCCATCAAGGCACTGACTTGAGCGTCAGAGTGGGTTCCGCCGGACAACCTCCGGCGTGTTCCCCTAACGCTCGTGTTAATCTAGCAGAGTGTGAAGTTCCTCCTCTAGCGTCAGCATCCGTATGGGCTGAACTCTGATTACTGACCGCTGACGTCGATTTTTTCTGAAACAATACTCAATAATTATTTTTATTTTACAATATTTCCAAATCTAAAATCTCAGATCCGTCCCTTTTATCCTTAACTTCTCGATGAAATCTTCCTATTGTTTAATATGCATGCCGAACCAGAGAGGCAAGGGGCGGATGGGATGAGGCCATTTGATAATTCAAGTATTCACGGAGTTCCTTCAAACGGCTTGCATTTTTTAAATTATCATACCATTAAAAAAAAATCTCTCCGATGAATCATCACTAAGATTCAATCTGTAATATTTGATTAATCGTCTAAGAAACCTAATCGCTACATCATTCATCGAGGCGAGAGGTCGAAGCAATTGTTTTATAAAAAAATAATTTAATTTGATAATAATCAAATCAGAAAGTATCGATGGGCTCTATAAAAATTTCTCATCTATTACTACACTAAATCGAAAAATACATATACAGATTTAACTTAATAATTAACATTCTCAGATCCGCTATTTATTCAGAAAAGGTTTTTTAATAATATATCACAGATGAATTTAAATTTTAAATTTCAATTTATTATTGAAAAGTTTAATCATTATTTTCTGCCCCAGAGAAAAATAAATTTAAAAACCTCACTGTTTTATACTTTTTACTACACAAAGTTGTGATCAATTATGAAAGGCATCCGGCTTTTCATCTAAATGGGCCCGACGAGGGCCAGCAACGGCTCTGTAATCATTGGCACCCGCAACGGCACGCAAAAACTCATAATATTTTTTTTATTTTAAAATATTTTTATTTCGACACTCACAATAACAATTATTAATACAACATCAATAATAATTAAAGTTATTATAGATATATATATATATATAATAAATACTCCTCGTTACGATCCATTGCGATTCGACTCGAGAAGTATCGAGTGAATTTTTTTTAGATATTTTTATTATTTTTAAAAATTAATAGTTCCTTACATGAATTTTAAACACATATAATATATCAATAATATATCTGTGAATATTA
This sequence comes from Boesenbergia rotunda, assembly GCA_024364735.1. Lineage (NCBI taxonomy): Eukaryota > Viridiplantae > Streptophyta > Magnoliopsida > Zingiberales > Zingiberaceae > Boesenbergia > Boesenbergia rotunda. Next base: position 35,033 of record JAGFNQ010009972.1, read on the forward strand.
TTTTTTTTATTTTGAAAATCATAATCTAAGAAAAAAAAATTTATTAATTAAATTCACTATAATTTAATTTTTAAATTCTAAAATTTTAAATGATATATATATATATATATATATATATATTATATATATATATATATATATATATTATCTTATTAATTTAATTAAAATTATTTTAAAATTATCACAATGGGAGGACAAGCAGAGAGGTACCGTCACCATCAAGCAACAGTACTCGTGCTCCTCTTCTTCGGCAACGTGTTTTTACAGCCGGATAAAATTTAACCGGCAGACGCCGCAGGCTTAGCCGTTCGGTTAATTCCGTTTCTGATTTTCCTGTTTAACTCTCGATCGAGGGGCACCGTAGCAGCACGCCGAGGAGCGTACGCCGTTGAATTCGATTAATGTCCTCCTCCGCTGCTGCTCTTCCTCTCTCCCTCTCGTTCTCTCGAGCAACTCCGTCGACGCCGGGGAGCTTGTAGTGGCGATGGAAGCAGGAGGACGGGGACACGTCGCCGACCAGGGCACCCCTGAGAGTGCTCGAGCTTGGCAGCCGGAGACGGCTTCGCCGGCGGGGAGGAAGATTCCCGTGGTTTACTACCTCTGCCGGAACCGCCACCTCGAGCACCCCCATTTCATCCAAGTCCCCCTCTCCTCCCCCGACGGACTCTTCCTCAGAGGTCACTCGCGCTAACCATCCTCGATCCCTGCATTAATTAATTGCCTTGCCCTCTCTCTGATTACGGTTTTTGGTTCGGTAGATGTGATCGATCGGCTCGACGAGCTGAGAGGGAAGGGCATGCCCGCCATGTACTCGTGGTCCTGCAAGAGGTACAGTTCTTCTGATCGTCGTCGAGCACTTCCACCTGCATGCTGAGAAATTTGTGGTTGCAGGGACTACAAGAATGGCTTCGTCTGGCACGATCTCGCCGCCGACGATCTCGTGCTCCCGGCCAACGGCGACGAATATGTCCTCAAGGGCACCGAGCTGCTGCATCAGTCTTCTTCAGGTGCTCCCAAATCAGCAATTTTCTTCTTCTTCTTCTTCTTCCATGACCAGGAGGAGACGGAAATTAATTAACCCCCAAATTTCAGTTTCAGATCGGACTCGGCAAGGCAATGGCAACTGCAGGTTGCCGATCTCGAACCCCCAGCAGCAAGACGGCGCCATTTTTTCAGCAGCTCAAGAAGCCTCGCCGGAGAATGGCTGGAGTTGCAGAGAGCACCGATCGTGCAAGCCCGTTGAAGCTTCTGATGCTTCGACTCAGACCGATGACAGCCTTCCTTCCACCGAATTCGATCCGCCAAAGCCGCAGAGCAGCGACCTACGCGCAGACGAGAGCGACTCATCCTCTGGCGGGAAGATGGAGACTTTGGAGTCTCTGATCAGAGCCGACGCCGGCAGGATCGCCAGCTTCCGGGTGCTCGAAGAGGAGGAGGAGGAGGAGGTTCTCTTCCACAGAGGCCCAAAGCTGAGGCCAACAACCGTTCTGATGCAACTGATCACATGCGGGGCGATCTCAGTGAAGGATCACCAAAGCTTTGGCCTAGTGCCGACCTACAAGCCCAGCTTCTCCCACTCCAAACTGCCTTCTCCCATGTTTTCCAGATCGACGGTGCGCAAGGGGGAGCTCAATTGCCAGCCCGACGACAATCGGAGGCTGATCGCGCTCCGAGTCGACGACAAGGAGTGTTTCAGCGGGAGCTTGGTGGAGACAAAGAAGCACAGGAGCATAGTAGGGGAAATGGCGGCGCCCGCACTCAAACGCTCTTCTTCATACAATGCAACCGACAGGTAAGTTAGTTAATTAGTTAACTCATGTCTCTTGCTCCAACAGGTAAGTTAGTTAACAGCTGAAGGCTTGTTCATCCTTTGGGACTAGTTCAACCTTAGCCATCTCTTAACTATTCGGTAGGCTTAGACTGGTTCAATGCAATTACTTTTCCTTTTGAAGTTGTCCCTTGACTTTTCCTAGAACCTGCAAGACCACCCCGGATTCGAATCAGGTTATCGCGAATCCGACAGAGGAATCGCGCTCCAAGTGCCTCCCCCGATCGATGAATTCATCGGTGCCAAACAAACAATGCAAAGACGAAGCGATCAGGCTATCTTTTTCGGATGCCCCAAGGAAGTCTTCTGCTGAGCTACACTTCAGGGAGCCGTCAAATGAAGAGATCCGGAGTATCAATGGGCCATCAACTGATGTGGAGTCTTTGGAAGGCAAAACTGACAGGTTGATCAAAATTGAGGAAAGGTGAGCTTAATTTCTCCTTGCACATTTAGGAGATGGATTCTTTGGATCATGGTTAACCGATCATTTTCGCTTCGGCAGACTCATATCCGGAGCTCGGGTTACCATTCAGTCGAGAGCTCGATGCGACACGAGTGAGGATTCGGATTCCTGAGCAGAGTTGCTCTCTGTGAAACATCTTTGCAGAATTGTTGAGAGGTCAGCTTGGAGAAGCTTGATATGTAATTTCTCAAGTTGCTGTAGCAGGTGCAGTCTTGTTCAGGTTATGTTTGCGACTGTTAGGCAGTTAAATTTCTAATTTTGCCAGCTCCCTTTATTTGATAGTCGTGTGTGATTGTCAAACAAATACAACAACAACAATAATAATTAAGTTTTTAACATTATTCAGCCTCACTGACTGAAGAATGTTAAAAACTGAAATACACACCTTGCTACACTATGAAATAGTTCTGATTCTATCGATAAACGGAGAGGGCTCTCGCTCAAATGACTTGGTCGGGCCAAGACGACTCCAGTTGTGATAACGTGTGATTCGGGGTCGGGCTCAAAGACTAATAGGACAAAATTGGCTCGAAGTCGGACCAAAACAGGAATACAATAGGTGGAAAAGGAAAACTTCAGTAGCAGGACCTCTTTCTCTGAAGCACCAAGGGACTTTATATAGGGGAGGAGGAGGCCCCCTATCTTGTCAAGACTGTCTTGTCTCATTAAAAACTGACCAGCTGATAGACTAATCTTTTGGTAGCCTTAGTTACCCTGTGGGTCAGTCACAGCCGCCTAGAGGATTATGACAGATATCTTTTCCTTTACTTTTCTTACTAGGTGTGATGACTGACTCCATAAGGATTGGCCGGGAAGGGTGACGGGTCGGTCGGTCCGGTCGGGCTCAACGGGTCAGGCGGGCGGCGGGTTGGCCGTTTGTCGAGAAAAGCAGCCGATTGTCTCTTAGCCACATAGAGCGGCAGATCCCATTAATTCTCTTTGCCTAACTCCAACTCAACTTGCCAATTTGGTGTTTTTTAGGGGGTCCTACTATATCTCCCCGGATCACATATCTCCCCTTCAAGTCTAGTCGAAGGAGGCACGAGTTTGACTGACTAGACTAAATCTGATAGTTTGACTTATTTCACCCGTACTTTCAATCTTGGAATTAGGTTGGAGTGGTTCTCCTTTGATAGAAGAACAACCAATCACAAGCTATGGGTTTTTACCAAGCTGATCAGTATTTCATCCCTCGGAATGTTGCCGCTAGAGTATTTAGTTATGTCAAGCGAGCAATTGGATCATGTTGGACGAGTAACAAATTTGTGTATGGCAACCAACTAAGTATTTTTGCCAAACAATCAACGGTAAAGTGCCATGCGATCGGCAAAAATAGAATCAAACAAATGGTTGCGGGTGCCAAGCATGCGGCGTAGAGCTGAGTAAACGACTGAGTAATGGCTGAGTAGGCAAGCAACCGAGCAAAGTGACTAATTGCCTAGTTGGTAGCAGAGCCATATGACGGAGTGTCGAGCGGATGGCAAAGTAGAGTGACTGAGTACCAAGCAGGCTAATGAGTACCAAATAGAGTGGTTGAGTGCTAAACAGACTGACTGAGTGCCGAGCCGGCTGCTGAGTAGTTGAGTGCCCAGCAGAGCGGCTGAGTAGCTGACTGAGTGGCCAGCTGAGTGGTTGAGTACCTGAGTGTCGAGCAGAGTGACTGAGTAACTGAGTGTCGAGTAGAGCGGCTGAGTGACAAACTGAGTGGCTGAGTATTTGGGTGCCGAGCAGAGCGGCTTTTAGAATTTGCTGAAAAGCAAGTGTCTCAATGCCGCTCAGGAGACCTTAATGAAGCATGGGACGCCCGTCCAGCCTACCGCGAAGTTGACGGATGCGTGGGAGCATGCCACCTATAACTTACGAGAGCAAGAGTCTGGATACCGCTCGGGAGAACCATTTGGAGTGTGGGCAACCATGTCCGATCTGCCGCAAGGTCGGTGGGTGCGGGGGAGCATGCCCACTTATAAATTGCAAGAGCAAGAGTCTGGACACCGCTCGGTAGAACCATTTGGAGCGTGGGCAGCCACGTCCGGTCTACCGCGAGCTCGGTGGTTGCGTGGGAGTATGCCCACTTATAACTTGTAAGAGCAAGAGTCTGGGCACTGCTTGGGAAAACCATTTGGAGTGTGGGCAGCCACATTCGGTCTGCTACGAGGTCGGTGGTTGCGTGGGAGTATGCCCACCAATAACTTGCAAGAGCAAGAGTCTTGACAGCGCTCGGGAGAACCATTTGGAGCGTGGGCAGCCGTACGGTCTGCCGCAAGATCAGTGGTTGCGTGGGAGCATGCCCACTTATAACTCGCACGGAGGCGAGAGTGTGGACACCGCTCGGGAGAACCATTTGGAGCGTGGGTAGCCACGTCTGGTCTGCCGCAAGGTCGGTGGTTGCGTGGGAGCATGCCCACTTATAACTTGCAAGAGCAAGAGTCTGGACACCGCTCGGGAGAACCATTTGGAGCGTGGGCAGCCACGTCCGGTCTACAACGAGGTTGGTGATTGCGTGGGAGCATGCCCACTTATAACTTGCAAGAGCAAGAGTCTGAACACCGCTTGGGAGAATCATTTGGAGCGTTGGTAGCCACGCCCGGTCTGTCGCTAGGTCGGTGGTTTCGTGGGAGCATACCCACTTATAACTTGCAAGAGCAAGAGTCTGGACACCGCTCGGGAGAACCATTTAGAGCGTGGGCAACCATGCCCGGTCAGACACGAGGTCAGTGGTTGCGTGGGAGCATGCCCACTGTGCCAACACGAGCAGCTGCCTCGGAGGGACTTTCTTTAGTTGGGCGGCAGTCTGTCCTCTGTTCGGCTGCTAACTTTTTAGCATTAGCGGTCACCAGCAACTCGAAGTCTTGTTGTGAGAGTGTAATTGTCACCTTGTTGGAGTCACCCATCTTCGTCTTTCGATCAAGCTGATTCCCACAGACGGCGCCAAATTTGATCTTGTCGACAAGTGGAGAGGGCTCTCGCTCAAATGACTTGGTCCGGTAGAGACGACTCAAGTTGCGGCAGCGTGTGAGTCGGGGTCAGGGTCGGGCTCAAAGACTAATATGACAAAGTTGGGTCGGAGTCAGACCAAAACAGGAACACAAGAGGTGGAAAAGGAATACTTCAGCAGCAGGACCCCTTTCTCTGAAGCACTAAGGGACTTTATATAGGGGAGGAGGAGGCCCCCTGTCTTGTCAAGACTGTCTTGTCTCATTAAAAACTGACCAGCTGACAGACTGATCTTTTGGCAACCTTAGTTACCCTATGGGTCAGTCACAACCGCCTAGAGGTCTATCTAAGATGTCACTTATATCCTCATTAATGTCTGATGCTCTGACAAGTCATGATTATGACAGGTGTCTTTTCCTTGGCTTTTCTTACTAGGCGTGATGACTGACTCCATAAGGATTGGCCAGGAAGGGCGACGGGTCGGCCGGTCGGGTCGGCGGGTCGGCCGGTCGGGTCGGCGGGTTGGCCGGTCAAGGTCGGCGGGTCAGCCGGTTGGGGTCGGCAGGTCGGGGTCGGGCGGGCGGCGGGTTGGTCGTTTACCGCGAAGAGCAGCCGATTGTACCTTAGCCACATAGAGCGACATATCCCCTTAATTCTCTTTGCCTATAACTCCAGCTCAGCTTGCCAATTTGGTGTTTTTTAGGGGGTTCTACTATATCTCCCTGGATCACATATCTCCCCTTCAAGTCTAGTCGAAAGAGGCGTGAGTCTGACTGACTAGACTAAATCTGATGGTTTGACTTATTTCACTCGTACTTTCAATCCTGGAATTAAGGTGGAGTGGATCTCCTTTGATAGAAGAACAACCAATCACAAGCTATGAATTTTTCCCATGCTGATCAATATTTCATCCCTCGAAATGTTGCCGCTAGAGTATTTAGTTATGTCAAGCGAGCAATTGGATCATGTTGGACGAGTGACAAATTTGTGTATGGCAAACAACTAAGTATTTTTGCCAAACAAGCAACGGTAAAGTGCCATGCGATCGGCAAAAATAGAATCAAGCACATGGTTGCGGGTGCCAAGCATGCGGCGTAGAGCTGAGTAAACGACTGAGTAATGGCTAAGTATGCAAGCAGCCGAGCAGAGTGACTAATTGCCTAGTTGGTAGCAGAGTCATATGACGGAGTGTCGAGCAGATGGCAAAGCAGAGTGACTGAGTACCAAGTAGGCTAATGAGTACCAAATAGAATGGTTGAGTGCTAAATTGACTGACTGAGTGCCGAGCCGGCAGCTGAGTAGTTGAGTGCCGAGCAGAGCGGCTGAGTAGCTGACTGAGTGGCCAGCTGAGTGGTTGAGTACCTGAGTGCCGAGCAGAGTGACTGAGTAACTGAGTGTCGAGCAGAACGGCTGAGTGGCAAACTCAGTGGTTGAGTATTTGGGTGCCGAGCAGAGCGGCTTTTAGAATTTGCTGAAAAGCAAGTGTCTCAATGCCGCTCAGGAGACCTTAATAAAGCATGGGATGCCTGTCCAGCCTACTGCGAAGTTGACGGATGCGTGGGAGCATGGCCACCTATAACTTATGAGAGGAAGAGTCTGGACACCGCTCGGGGGAACCATGTGGAGCGTGGGCTGCCACGTCCGGTTTGCCGCAAGGTCGGTGGGTGCGGGGGAGCATACCCACTTATAAATTGCAAGAGCAAGAGTCTGGGCACCGCTCGAGAGAACCATTTGGAGCGTGGGCAGCCACGTCCGGTCTGTCGCGAGTTTGGTGGTTACGTGGGAGCATGCCCACTTATAACTTGCATGAGCAAGAGTCTGGACACCGCTCGGGAGAACCATTTGGAGCGTGGGCAACCACGTCTGGTCTGCCGCAAGGCCGGTGGTTGCGTGGGAGCATTCCCACTGTGCCAACACGAGCAGCTGTCTCGGAGGGACCTTCTTGAGTTAAGCGACAGTCTGTCCTCTGTTTGGCTGCTAACTTTTGAGCTTTAACGGCTACCAACAACTCGAAGTCTTGTTGTGAGAGTGTAATTGTCACCTTGTTAGAGTCATCCATCTTCGTCTTTCGATCAAGCCGATTCCCATAGACGGCGCCAGATTTGATCCTGTCGACAAGCGGAGAGAGCTCTCACTCAAATGACTTGGTCGGGTCGAGACAACTCAAGTTGCGGCAGCGTGTGAGCTAGGGTCGGGCTCAAAGACTAATAGGACAAAGTTGGGTCGGAGTCGGACCAAAACAGGAACACAAGAGGTGGAAAAGGAAAACTTCAGCAGCATGACCCCTTTCTCTGAAGCACCAAGGGACTTTATATAGTGGAGGAGGAGGTCCCCTGTCTTGTCAAGACTGTTTTGTCTCATTAAAAACTGACCAGCTGACAGACTGATCTTTTGGCAGCCTTAGTTACCCTGTGGGTCTATCACAACTGCCTAGAGGTCTATCTAAGATATCACTTGTATCCTCATTAATGTCTGATGCTCTGACAAGTCATGATTATGACAGATGTCTTTTCCTTGGCTTTTCTTACTAGGCATGATGATTGACTCCATAAGGATTGGCCGGGAAGGGCGACGGGTCGGCCGGTCGGGGTCGGCGGGGTCGGTCGGTCGGGGTCAGCCGGTCGAGGTCGGCGGGTCGGGCGGGCGGTGAGTTGGCCGCTTGTCGCGAAGAGCAACTAATTGTCCCTTAGCCACATAGAGCGACAAATCTCATTAATTCTCTTTGCCTAACTCCAACTCAATTTGTCAATTTAGTCTTTTTTTTTTTAGGGTCCTATTATATCTCCCCGGATCAAGTTCCAAACTAATGGATTATTTAACATTATTCAGTCTCTCTAGCTGATTCCTCGTCATTCGAAAATTTGGCCGAATTGATACTTAAATAGTAAATTATCATATGAAAGTAAAGCTTGAATTTTTTAAAAAATAATCCTCTGAGTAATAAAATCTCACTCATCTAAAGTGGTCGATCACCACCATAAAAAAATGCTTTTAGGATGCGTTTGATTGGGATTTATACTTGATAACATCTAGGGTATGTTTGGTTAAGAGTGTTCCTTAATAACCTTGGACATGTGATTACCAGGTAATCACATAACCAAGGTTATAGGGAATAAGATATAACCTAATGTTGTTTGGTTTAATTTTTGGTAGTGGAACAAAAACTTATTTGGTTGAAGGTTTTAATATATAACATAATATGACAATTACTATATTACCCCTGATTCAATCTTAATGATTTTTTACAATTAAATGAGATTTTATTTTTTACAATCCTAACATGGCTATTTTGTTTTTCTTATGTTGAAATTGATAATTGTAGATTTCGCATCGTCTGACAAAATTGAACTATTATTTTTTATTTCTTTTTGGTTGATGCGTTACTTTTTGTTCTCTAGATTTGTAATTTTTTTTTGTAGGATTTATGTTCTGTTATTTCTCTATTTCTGTTTTTTTACCTGTTCGTTAACTTATTCATCTAATTAGTCTTGTAGTATTTGTAGTTTTTTTTACCTGTTCGTTACCTGTTCGCATCGTCTGATAACTGTATTTATGGATTTTTTTTTACCTGTTATGCTTTTCATGTTTTTCATTCTTGTTTCGGAGAAATTTGGGTAGGCAAATTTCTTGGATCCTCTTAGCCTGTTATTCCCTGAATTTTTTGTATAAGATTTCTGCAGGAAGCCACGGGACATGAATGATATATCGTTAGAAGCAATTTTGCTTTTGCCCACGGAACCTTTGCTCCGATACTACAGTTTTAAGATACCAATTTGAGTGCCCATTTCCCTTGCTACCACTCACTGCTAAGTGATACCCAGGATTCTGTTCGCCTGCATCACTTGCAGTATTCATCTCTGAAGATGTTGCATTGGGCTTTTCCAGGAAACAACCAAAAACTAGTGACATATTGCAGGGAGCATTTTTGTTGTTCTCCAACGAATCTTGCTACAAAAATTCAGTCTTAGGAAACCCATTTGGATGTCCATTTTCCTTATTTTCCTCGCAGACATTAGCAACTGAATGTATATGCTTCGGCTTTTCTTCACTGCCCAAAGACTGCTCTCCTAAATATACTGTATTGATTTTCCCATTGGAATTGTTTTCCCAGCTTAATGACATAGCCTTATTCCCTTCATTATCGACAGAAGTTGCATCCACATTATCAACTTCAATCTATGAATCCAAAGAATTGTAAGTTTGCAAAGGATGATTTAATTCAGCAAATGAATCGCATGAAGGTATAGAAACTACAGTTTCCCAGCAAACTACAACAGCAAGATCAATAAAAATATTAATCCATACCAAAACCAAGTGCAATGTACATGCTATTTCATGTAAAAATGAAGATCTGTTTATCTACACGGCAAAGAAAAGTGTAAAACTTAGATATCAATACCAATACCTGATCAACGTACATGCTATTTCATGCTATTTGACTTCATCCTTTGATTCTAACCATGTTGCCCTTGTTCATAATCACCATGTAGATAAACAGATTCAAACAAGGTTAGTCTGAAAAAGACGGAAACTTCACAATTTTAGTTTGCAACAGAATTCTCTTTCACCCCACGGATTAAAAAAAAAAATCAATTTTGACAACCGTGATAAAAGACTTGGACAAGACAAGAGAAAGCCAAGACAAAAGGGGGAAAAATATAGCCAGAACGTAACCTACAATAAATCATCTTCGTGACACGACATCTATAACCAACTCAAGTGAAGAGAAGTCAGATCAAGTACCTTCGCCGCCCTGGTAAGACGATCACCACTCTGCCCGACGGAGATATTGAGAATAAGCTTCTGTACCTTAATATCCCTCATGGGATTCGCAAGCTTCTTCTCGGAGGCCTACAAGGGAAGTCGATCAAAACAAAAGCAATTTAATTAAAGGAAACACAAAGAAATCGAGCCGCGCAAGAGAAAGAAACGTTGCAGAAAGGAGCCAAATGCTAAAATGCAGCTAGCCATTGAGAGAGAGCAGAGGAGCGGAGGCAGCAGCTAGCGCCGACAAACGGGACAGCGGAGACACAGAGACCCGCTGAGAATCGCCCTTCGAATCGGGGCGTGGAGTCGCGTGGAGTCGCCGCTGAGAATTGCCACTCTACTAGGGTTGTGAATCGCCGCTGGCCGTGGGAGGCGAAGAGTCGGGGCGTGTCAACGGGAGTCGGCAGAAAAAACCTTTTATTAGGGTATTATATGTAATTTAATTGTTTGTTAAGGATGTTTGTGTCATAAATAGAAAATAATGAAGGTTAATTTTGGAAAGAAAATTATCTTAACCCCGGAATTGAGAAAAACCAGGCTTTTCCTTGATTTTCTGATTCCGGGTTAGATGACCACTTTTGCTGACGTGGCGGGTATAATTGATTACCTGAGAATTCTTCATTACCTAAACCAAACAAGGTATTTATTGATAACCTTGGATGAATAGCCAAGGTTATCAAGGAACACCCTCAACCAAACGCACTCCTAAAGTTATCAAAAAAACCTTATTTAATTTAGATAATCAATTTCAAATAATCATCCATGTCTGACATGTCAGCAAAAAAGGGCATGCAATCAGGAATCGAAAAACCTTAAAAAAGTGAGGTTTTTCGTGATTTCGGGATCATGAAATTTTTCTTTCCCTAATTATCCCTCAATATTTTCTCTTTAAGATAAAACTACCCCTAATAATTAATTACAACTCATTGTCGTAGTCGCCCGCCCGTAGACGGCCGCGATCGATAGTCAATGGCGATCGGCGACGACCGACGGACGACGACGACCAACCACTGGCGACCAACAACCGATAGCGACTGACGATTGATTGCTAGGTGACGATATAATTTTTTTTAAATTAAAATAAATATATTTGTAGATCGTCGATCTGACGACTAATATAATTTTTTTAACTTAAATCGATAATGTAAATAAGTATAAAATATTATCTAATTATTTTATTTTTAATTTAGACAAATATATAATATTATAATACTTATATTAAACTAAAGGATAATATTATGATAAAATATTATACTAGTTTATATACAATTACCTTCAAACAAAAAAATTATTTGATCAAACTAAATAATATTAGATTATGTTTTATTTTTTATAATTTTGATTATCTAATTACTTAATAATCATATAACTAAGATTATATACGATAATTATAACTAAACGCACCCTCAAGATGAACTAGTCGCCCTTTCTACATCATCATTGGAAAACTTTAGTTACGAAGCTAAGTAAAGAATATGAATGCCGCATCTCGTCTCGAGAACCCTACCTAAGCTCTACTTTGCATAACTTATTGGGGTCAAATCAACTTTGATACTATTCGTCACCTTCTTTCATACAATCATGCTTTGGTGTATTTTCTAAGATTTTTTTTTTTAATTGGATGGGGACTCTCGGGCGTTGGACTTCTAGATCGTTCATCATGAATACTTTCCGATTTACCCTGATGATCGATGAAAAATTTTCATAGGATCCGATCGGTCACTTCAAGTTCGTCTACTACCTGGTCTAATATTTTTTTTCCACCATAAATGTTTCTCGATTTATCCTGATGACCGATAGAAAATTTTTATAGGACCAAATCAATTATCTTAAATTCGTCTGCAATCTAATCTAACATAATTAGTAGATATCTAATCCATCATAATTAGAAGATGCTTTAATTAATTTTGTGTATAAGAATGCATGACATAAAACAGATAAAAAGTATCTGAATCTCCTTTCGTTTTCATATTCGCTTAGAATGCTGATCAGTCTAATTAAAAACACAAAAAAAACACTTTGAAATGTGATAAACATTTAAAAGAACGATAAAAGAATCAAGATTTAAATTTTAAATGAGATGAATATTTTAAAAAATTAGTTTTTGAGTGAGATTCACTCTTTAGCTGTCTCCAAATTTATCTAATAAATTCTCTATTATCCACTCATTGAAAGGAAGCATATTCGTCCTTTTAATTAAAGTGTATACTACTGTTGGATGCGAACACATAAGAACATGATAAACATGGTAATATTTGTTTAAGATGACTGGAAAGCATAAAACTTTTATTTATTTTGATTATTTCTTAGTACAATAATGCATTCATATAATTCTAAAGTATGTCTTAAATTTAAGTTTAAAAATTATTGCAAAATTGAGTCCAGAGATTTTAAAATTTGGTGCCAATAATCTCTGGAAGTTAACTTATAACTTGATTCTTTTGCTTTTGATTTTTTTTATCCACAAAAAAAACATAGTTTTGTGATGGTGCATGGAAGCATAATTCTTCCAACTTTATTGGAATTTGAGTCATGCTCATTTTATAAATCTGAAATGTGATTACAGTTTGGCTACACCAGCCATGCTCAAATTGTGATGGTGCATAGAAGGATAATTCGGGGTATCTGTGATTCGATCATTAATTACGATGTATTTTATAATAATTTTTCTTTCAAATTGAGTGATACGTTGAACTTCTAGATCGTCCACCATGAGCTCTTTCCGATTTATCTTGGTCATCGATGAAAATTTTTTATGAAGCAGGTCGGTTATTTCAAATTTGTTTGCTACCTGATATAATATATATTTTTTTATTTTGAAAGCATTAGAAATAAAATAATTTTGTAAAAGGTAAAATTTATAATTCTGACGACTCTCCGGTCTTGGCACACGCGATTAAAAGAGAGTAAATTAGTAAATTGAAGTTAATCTTCAGGATAATTCTTCGGATTACTAATTCATTCTTATTCAATTCTATGAATTTGTGATATGATAATTTTAAAGAAAATTATAAATTTTAGATTGATAACTAAACAGATTATTAAGCTATTTAATATAAATTAAATATTAGTTATGATATCGATCTTTCTCATGGCGCCACAGGAATGCAACACTATAAGTTTGTTGTTATCTGCCACAGCTGGCCTCGTCGGCATCCATTTCATTGTCTCCTAACCATGTCTTTATGTCTGAAGTGCAAACGAATGAAAAAATATTAATATTTAAATTTAAGTTAAATAAATATATATATATATATATATATATATATATATAATATTTGAAGTTCAAAAATATATATAATTTTAGCTCGAGCTCGATTTAAAATAAAATTTGAGTTCGAATTCAATTTAAATTGTTCGAATATATTCGAATTATAGTTCAAAATGACTTAAATTCGAATTCGATTTTAATTATTTGAATGTTAATTTAAATAAAAATTATATAAAATAATTATAATTCGATTCGAGTTCAGCTCGCAAACGACTCACGAACAATCAAACAAATAATATAGGTTCGAATTCGGCTTGAAAAATATTCGAATATTTTCAAGTTCGGCTTGAATTCGATAATTTCAAATACGGATTGAATATTTTTTGAACTGGTTGAAAAACTCACGAATCAACTCGATTGGTTTACACTCCTACTCCTAAGGTTGGTGTATGGAAAGGAATTTCTCTTGCTTAGATCAACCAATGTCGATATTAAGAGTGGAATGGATAAGACTAATTCAAATCGAAAAAAAAAATTATAAAATTTTTAAATTCAAATTTAATTCAAATTCAATTCGAAAATTTTAAATTGAGACCCACGTAACCCCCAAATTTTTTTATTATTTTCATATAATTCTTTACTTTTTATTTTAATATTTTATCATTATTTTATTAACAAATGCTTATATAAAATATCTTAATTTTTTAAAATAAAATTAAATTCAATAAAAAATTATTAAATCTTAAATTCACATCAACTCGGATTAATCAAACTCATCCGAACCTAAATCAATCTAAAAATCCTAAATTTGAATCCAATCCGAATCCAAAACCTCCAACACTAATTATATATTTTTCTAAGTCAACTCAAATTAGATTGACTGGTCAAATTTATTCTTGACACCCCTATCGATACAGCAGGAGAGTAAGCCTATGGGCCATATCATCAACATGTTAGAAGAGTCGCGATCAACAAGACTCACATTGTGCCTATGCCATGTAGGACCAAATGGCAATTGTATCATTTTAGATGAGTTTGGACCATAAGAGACTTGGAACTTTTAACAGAACATGATCCCGCATGAAAACAAACCCAATAAAAAAATCAGTAAAATACTCAAAATTTACGGTTCGATCTCAACTACGACATATTATAAAGTATTGTTAAGCGAGGAATTGCTCATGCTCCTAGATTTACCCATATATTTTCAAAGCATTGCACCCATAATCGGGATGCGACGAGCCGGGTCCTGATCGGGACAGGGTTAAGACTTTTCGTGACACATGCCATGGCCAGCTCGAAACAAACCCTAAATTGGCATCAAATACAATTTCGGAAATTTGAAGGTTTGAAATGTAAAAAGGAACGAGTGATAATTGTATTATACTGCGATTGTCCGTTTGCTGTTTGTCATTTTGTTTGACGATGCAGTTTTCGTGGTTGGCCTCTGGATCTGTCCCTGTATAAATAACCGAGCGGCTTCCCCATCTGCTCGGGGTGGGCAGTGGGGTGGGCACTCGTCTCGCTTGCAACTTTTGCGGGATGAGGAGCTATCCAGATGTGGAGGTGGACGAGGATGAGTTCGCCAAGCTCATCAGGAGGATGAACCCGCCAAGGTGACGAGATTGCAACAGCCTTTTTTTGTTTCTGATTTTTTCCCCCCTCTGTACCCGTGTAGATTTTGTTTCTTATAATTGATTGTTTTGGCTCGTCTTCTTGGGATGTGTGGATAGTATGTCGGGGCTTTATCTCTCTCTCTTTGATTACAGATGGAGTTAGATCTGGTAAAAAGGTAAAAAAAAATTTGTCTGGAAGAGATGAGCGATCTTTTCGTGCTGATACTTTCTTTGAAGAATTGATTCTTATGATATTGCTTTGCTTGATGCTTGTCTTCAGTTTGTATCCAATGTTTTCGTAACCCTATTTCTGTTTGATATTCCTTTCCAGTTTAGTTCTGAAATCAAGATTGGGAGGAATCTATTCACTATTGCTCTTCTTCCCTTTCAAAATCGTATCTAATGGTGTTCATGGTTATGTAGTGCAGGGTTGTGATTGATAATGATTCTTGCTATGATGCCACAGTTATCAGAGTAAGTTTTCGAAAGCATCTTTTTGTGATGGATGCTTGTTCTTGGGCCACGCTTCATATTTATGTATGTATTCTTTGTGCTGATTTTGTTAGGTGGATAGCGTCAACAAGCAAGGGATTCTCCTGGAAGTAGTTCGAGTTCTCACTGATTTGAGCCTTATCATCAGGAAGGCCTACATATCTTCGGACGGGAGTTGGTTCATGGACGGTATGCCTCTTTCCTTTGGATTGAAATATTATTGCAGGAATCACCTCTGCTTCTGCTTTATATTTTTGCTTGAGAAATATTTGTGTTTTTGTGCTGTTTTCAGTATTTAATGTGACCGACGAAGCTGGAAATAAGGTGTCAGATGGAGAGGTCACCTCCTACATTCAAAAGGTTCTTGATTTTTTCATTCTTCAGCTGTTAATTTGCAGTTGTCTTATTTTGCAGAAATTGAATAAATGTATAAGTAACTTAGCGTCGTTGACAGTGCAGGAATTACTCCAAATGATTGGTTGTGTTATTGTAATCCCAAAATCTTTTAATATGAAGAAAATGGTCATTATATATCGTTATGGCCAGACTACAAATAGGGTTTGGAAGATAGCACAAACCAAAAGAAAATAAGTCTATTCATAAGCAGCTAGAGATGTGAGAAATAGTACTGAAAATTTTTGGATATACTAATTCAAAAGTTTTGGCTTTCAATTTATAATCTAAATTTGTGTATTTGTGATTGGGAAATTTCATCTAGCTCCTCACTGTTAACCACTTTTGGTCATTTTCTTCATCTACCACCCATTTTGAAAATCAGTAAATAGTTTGACATCTTAAATTTGATAATGATTGATAATTTTTCGTTGACCATAATTACTTGTACAGTCCATAGAATCAGAAGTGTACTTCTTCCCTGAACTCCAGAATTCAATAGGTGCCATGCCCTCCAAAGAACACACTTTGATTGAAGTAACAGGCTCCGACAGACCTGGTTTGCTATCTGAAATATGCGCTGTACTTGCAACCCAGTCATGTCTTGTTGCGAAAGCTGAGCTTTGGACTCACAATGGAAGAGTTGCAGCAGTACTTCATGTCACCGATGAGTCCACTGGCGGAGCGATTGAAGACCCTGAAAGGCTTTCAACAATCAAGAAGCTTTTATGTAATGTTCTTAGAGGTAACAGTGACTCTAGGATAGGAAGGATGGCTATCTCCCTGGGGCTTACCCACACTGAGAGAAGGTTGCATCAAATGATGGTAGATGATCATGATTATGAGATGGTTAGCGTGAAAGGAGATGTAGATGATGAAGTTAGAACTCACGTGACCGTGATGGACTGCTTGGAGAAGGATTATACTGTGGTCATTTTAAGATCTAAGGACCGGCCAAAGCTTCTTTTTGATATCCTTTGTACACTCACAGACTTAAAGTATGTTGTGTTTCATGGGACTGTAAGCACAGGAAAGGAGGAAGCCTATCAGGTAAATATCAAATTAGAGATAATTTATAATCGGAGAATCATATCAAAATTATTTTGATAGAAGTTTTGAATTCATAAGCTGTGCTGTGACATCAAAAGCTACTGATATTAGAAAATTAGCCAACGTCTATGTTTATGATCTCACATCTATATTGATGGTGTCAAAAGGCATGCTTGATGCGTTAATCTTGTATTTTTTTTCCAGGAATACTATATAAGGCATATAGATGGCCTCCCCATAAGCTCAGAGAGCGAGCGACAACGCCTGATTCAGTGTCTCAAGGCTGCTATTGAGAGAAGAGCATCAGAGGTAGAATTGAATTCCATAAACGTTTAGTCTTTGTATTGTCAGACTAAGTACAAATAAGCATTTGGATACAATCAATAGTGATTATGTGTTTCAATGCCTTCATTGTAGGGTTTAGAATTGGAGCTGCAAACAGAGGACAGAGGTGGTTTTCTTTCAGAGATCACAAGGATATTCCGCGAGAATGGCTTAACGATTAGGAGAGCAGAGATCTCAATATCGGGAAACGATACCTTCTATCTTTCAGACATGTCCGGCAACCCAATTGATCAGAAGACAATTGATTTGATAAAAGGCCAACTTGGAGAGACAGTGCTGACAGTGAAACAGAAGCTTGAAGTTCCACCAAAGCCTCCTGAAATGGTTGGCAGTGTCAACTTCATCTTTGGCAATCTCTTCAAGGCCTCATTTCAAAGTTTCAGATAATGCTACTCATAACCTTGAGTAGACCACGCAGAGATAGATGAACATAGTTGACTTTATATTGGTTCTAGGAAGTGCAAGGCTCACTCAGTGGATGAGATTTCTCTAAAACATCAAAGTCAACTGTGCTGATCTATCTCATATTATATTGATGCAAGTTTCCTTATTTGTTTGGCTCTTTCAGTAGGTTGATGTGAGGCCTACTCACACCAAACCCTATCCCAAGCTTCATTTCCATACAAAAGAAACCACCACCCACCGTTGACCGAGAAAAGGAGTTAGCACTATGGACGAAGGATATGGTTAGACCGGGAGACAAAGTGTTCAAGTTGCACTAGGAAGCGCCGAGTCTATAGGCTATAGCCAAGTCAAACCAGTGAAATTAAAGTAGCCAACAACTCATCTTGCTCAGAGCCAAACGAGTTGAGAAATGTGGATCAGAAGAATATCTGGTTCAGCTTCAAGCTCAAGTTCCAACTGAACTAACTCGACTTTACGACCAGAGTTCCAACTCTGCTAAAAAGAATTTTATGTGGGGAAGGAAATTCCATAGTTACTCGTGGACAATGATTCTGGTGGCATAGCTCAATTACTGTCTTTGGCTCTGCTATTGGCCGTGTCCTAACTGAATCCTTTGCTATAGATGTAATAAAACTCAACTTACTTCGAAGACTGGATCGTTAAACAAGTGGAATGTGCAAGAGTTGAGACGTTGTTCATCGTTTATCGGATGCAGAATTATTATTCAAAGGATGGATTGTCAATCCATCTGCTGAGATTTTTGGTCAAAATTTAGTCTTCTCAAAATCAAATGGAGAGACACTTCCTTTCCTTCCAACTCCACTTGTGAAATCTCAACTTGCTCAAGTCCAAATGTTCTCCTACGTCTCTCGCTACCACCCTCCTGACTCCACCATCGTTTGCCTCCAAGAGTTGAGACGTTGTCCATCGTTTATTTATTTTTGACTATTACGCTAACGCCGAATTAATTCTGGACGATCGATTCGTTGCAGCACGAATCTAGTATATTACAATTTAATTCCGCTAAAGTATTCATAATAACTTCAACGAATAATAATTAATTCGTTGGTATAAAATCGTAATACCAACACGAAAATATACTTACCAACACGAAACTTATTACGATTTTATATATTACAAAATAGTTTTTTTTAAAACATTGATGATGTGATAAATTTATAAAATAACTTCATGATTTATATTCTTTCTAAAATATTCATAATAACAAATATTTATGATCCTTATGTCTAATCACCAATTAAATATCTTACCTATCAAATATTCCACAAATCAAATATTTATAAAATATTCTCAATACTACTCAAAAATTTAGAAAATTTTGTTGGAGGAATAAATTGAAATTATAAAATTAATTCTAACTTATATGTTGAGTGACCCCGACTGCTTTTTCCGCAAGTAGCAGTCTTCCGAGCTGAATTCCTGAGCTCCCAACCCGAGCAGTGTCTCCCG
>JAGFNQ010009973.1:0-93293 GCA_024364735.1 Boesenbergia rotunda
TTCCATGGTTTGAACATGTTGAGGTTCAAGTCGGGCATGGATGTGTCCATCAACCCAAACGAGAAACAAAACTCTGATTTCTAACCATATTAATGGAAGGTGTTGGCCTTAATATTTTGTAGGGGTTTTGGGTCTCATCTTTTCTAAGCACATTCATGACATTTGTCATGACTAACGATTTCTTAATAAAGTATGTATGTGACTTAAGTTATCAAGTCTCATTAATTGAATTAGGAACCGGATTTCCTAATTCTAATCTCATACTATATTAAAGGAATTGTTTTGGGAAACAATTTCCTAAATTGTCATAATCAATTTCGGAAATAATATGTTTAAGACTTTGATTTCTCTAAATCAAATCTTATTAAATTAAGAGGCAATTCTCTTAATTCAACGACATATTATTTTCATGAAAATCTCATTTAAGAAAACTCTATAGGAAACCATTTCCTAATTAATTTTGGAGACAACAATATGTAAGAATATCACCTCTTAAATTATATTTTATTCATGGATTTAATTAATTACAACAAATCATTTTCTAAGGGTGGCTCCCCGAGGCTCAGATACCTAAAGAAATATAATTTGTTGTAAATCCAATTGGACGGCTCCCCGAGGCTCAATCCAAATCAAACATGACAATTTCAATTAAAAATTAGGAAATTAAATTACAACAACTAGCTTTAAATTGGACGGCTCCCCGAGGCTCAATCCAAAATAAAGAATTTTGTTGTCAATTTAAAGACCAATTCAAATTTAATTGTCAATTAACTGTCCATGAATTTGTCTAGACTTTCTTAAAAGAAAGTGTCCAAAATTACGAGATTTCATAAATTGGTTTTCAGAATAATTGTAAGTTTCTGTTACAAAGAAAACTTACATATTTCTAAAATTAGAAAATTTCTAAAATTAGAAAAATTTCCAAAATTTGAAAGTTTCCAAAGATGGGAAGTTTTCACAATTATTATAAAAATTTTAGAAACTAGGATATTTCAAAAGTTTGCGAAATTTCATGAGGATTTCCAAACTTAGAAATTCCTAAATCTAAAATTTATTATAATTGGAAAGTTTCCATAATTGAAAATTTTTTCCAAAATTGAGATTATAACAAAGTGTTCCGCAAAACAATTATATGATTATATCGAACACTAACCGGCTCTGATACCACTGTTGGGACCGGGTGCATGTTGACAAGGGTACGAGTTCGTAAAATTTAAAATTTTTACATGCAGCGGAAGAGTTTGCATAAAATAATTTCCTAAATTATTTTAACTTCGTATCTAGCATGCAACCTTATAGTGTGTTGATATAATCATAAAATAAAACTTTGCGGAAAAGTAAACTAATTTACTTTATACCTTTCGTAACTCGAAGAAAGGGACGAGATCCAACCGTAGCGTCCCTTGGAAGCTCCGCCTCTATTCGCGTCCACGCCGAGTTCTCTTCGAGATGACTTCGCAAAGTCACGAGTTTTGTGCCGATGAGAACTACTAGATTCTCTATGGGCATAATTTAGAAGATCAAGAGAAAAATTAGGAAACTAACCAACGAAGTAACGGAATCGAATTCCGAGAAGAGAGGAGTCGCTATCCGGTTCTTCTTCTTCTTGTTCGGGTTCTCCTTCTTCTTGAAGCTCACGGCAACACCTTCTAATGGAGGAGTTGCGCCGGCCCTAGATGGAGGATGAAGCTTCAAGGTGCGCCGGCCCTAATTCACCAAGTGGGCGCCGGCCCTAGGCAAGAGAGGGAGAAGGAGAAGAGAAGAGAGAGAGGGAGAGCTCTTATTCAATTACTTGATTAGCGATTGGGAATCCAAGGCTTGCCTATGGTTCCTTATATAGTTGCTTCTCCCTCGCTAAGTCTCCTCTTTAACAGAATTAACGGAATTAGTTATCATAAGAATTTTTATCTTATAAAATTTCTTATGACTTATTCCGTTAAGCCTAGTCTTATTATAACTAATTTATAATAAAACAAATTCTTCTTCTCTTTAAATTATGGAATAAATTTTATAAGAAATTTATAAACTTTCTTATTATGGAAAAATCAATTCATAATTGATTTTATAAAATTAAAATAAACCAATTCATGGATTATTTTAACTTCAATAAAAAAAATAAATTTCTACAAATTTATTTATATAAATTTCTTTATACAAATTTATTTATACATAATTTATAAAACAAATCACACTAGATTTATTTTATTAATTAAACCAAATAAATTGATTTAATTCCCTTTAATGGCCGGCCACCACAAGGAGGGTTAGCACCCTCTTTGGTCGGCGAAACCAACCCGAACCGGTCGCGAATTAAACTCATTTAATTCGCCCAATAAGCCTTCAAAAGACTTAGCCATTTTTAGCTTCCATTGCACCTCTGATTAACTCAGATTCGACTTATTTCTCTTGATCGGAAAATCCAATTTTCAACTCATTTTAAATCCCTCGGATTACTCGTAGTGTGTGTGACTAAATAGGCTTTCGATTTATGTTGGCCGTCTATAATCAACTAATTATAGAACGATGATGAGTGGCACCTAGTAGTACATCATGATCCCCAATTAATCGAAAGATCAACGGTTTGACCTCAGAAGAAATTATTCTGAAACCCTTCAGCAGCTCTAATGAATCGTGCCTCATTCCCTTCACCACCTTATACCCACTTGGTTCAGGACACGGTCTATGGTGTCAGTCCCCACTAGGCTGACTACGTCACACCTAGCCCAAGTAGTGTCTTTCTCGTCCTTTGGATTTCTAATTACTCTCATGTAAGAGACTCGCACTCTAAACATGATATACTCTGGCCAGAGGTTTTGAGTAACAATCCGACGATAGGCCTGGGTATACATCTCCTCGCAAGGAGTGGTGAATCTTTTGTAGGCTGTTCAAACATCTTCGGGCACTTTGGCTTATACCCAATCATCCTGGGTCCACACCTCCTTGGAGATGCTTGCTTAAGATGTTAAAGTATAAGTCTTCATGACCAAGATGACTTGAACACCGTAAGTCAAAGGAACATCACACTTAAGCTGCAGTAAGAACTTCATTGACATATCTATATAGATAACCATATGAAGTTTTACAGCTAGTCACTCCAATGAACTAGTTCCCTTAACTAGCATCCATGTTTATCTCTGGACATCCCAATGTCACCAGCCAGTGAGAATCAGCTGATTAGAGAATAACCCATGCTAGTCTCAACAGAATTGTTAGTGTCCGTTTTAATCAATTCATCGACTAGGGATATTTTCAATACTTCACATTTGCACATATAGAGATAATCACAAGTTGTGATCCCATCACAAATTCTCTTATGCTGTGAGTTGTATTGCGGACATTCAGTAGATGAGTTTAAGATCCCAATCAAATACACAAACATGTATACTCAAATAGTGAATTATCATTTATTAAAATAAATGTTTACAATCATAAGGCGATTGCCTTAGGACACTTCTCTCATATCACTAACATGGGCACCTTAAGAACGTCCCGGTTTTGGACTACCGACTATGCTGTCCACGGTTCTGGCACTACCGAAGCTGTGCAACACGGATGGGCACCTTAAGAACATCCCGGTTCTGGGACTACCGACTATGCTATCCTTACCCTAGTAGGTCGGGGCTCGCTACCTCGTATTTAGTTAGGGATGCACGCTTATGATGTATGTATGTGGTACAAGCCGGGGACCCCAATGATGTTATGATTATGTTTAAGTATTTAAAAGTATGATTTTGAAAGTTAAGCATCCTTATATATATGCATTTGACTCATGCATTCATTCATGTTATGCATTATGCCAGGATAGTAATGTTTTATGATTAGGGTTCATGTTAAGAAATATGCATGATAGTAAACGTCTTATGTTTAGGTTTATGTTAATAAGATGCCATATGCTATGTTAGAAATCATTCCATGTTAAGTATATTTATGTTTATATTTATGCCATGTATCATGCCATGTTAAGTATGTTAAGTATATTTATG
Source organism: Boesenbergia rotunda (assembly GCA_024364735.1). Lineage (NCBI taxonomy): Eukaryota > Viridiplantae > Streptophyta > Magnoliopsida > Zingiberales > Zingiberaceae > Boesenbergia > Boesenbergia rotunda. Next base: position 3,984 of record JAGFNQ010009973.1, read on the forward strand.
TTTATGTTTATGCCATGTATCATGCCATGTTAAATATATTTATGTTTATGTTTATGCCATGTATCATACCATGTTAAGTATATTTATGTTTATGTTTATGCCATGTATCATGCCATGTTAAGTATATTTATGTTTATGTTTATGCCATGTATCATACCATGTTAAGTATATTTATGTTTATGTTTATGTCATGTATCATGCCATGTTAAGTAAGTTATGTTTATATGTATGTCATGTATCATGCCATGCTAAGGATGGTTTATGTCTTATGCTTATGATTCATGCTAACCACCAAGTATGTTAATGTTGTGTGTACTTATGATTAAGTGACGAATGATTTTAGTGAGTAGGAAAGAGTCTTACTAAGCCTATGTGCTTATAGTCTTTTTCCTTATACCGCAGATCAAGCAAGAGGACAATAGGGGAAGCAGCAGGAGGGACAAGAGTTTGTGTGTGGTAGTGACTTGGCCAAGAAAAAAAAGATATTTACAAGTCTTATGCTAAAACTTTACGTTTGCTACTTATGTGCCTAATGGATGGCTTATGTGACTTCATGACATGATGCTAAGTATGATGATAGTAATGCTAAGTTCCTATGTCACTATGTTAGGAAAGATAGCTAGTTGCATGTATGTGTAAGTTTAACTTATTCCGCTGCATTACGATGTTCACATGCCCCTACGTATGTTAGCGTAACGCCGCTTTATGAAAAAAAAGCGGGCGTTACAGGTTGGTATCAGAGCAGTTACCATCTCACTACACACACATCAAGTCATTTTCCTGCCGCTTTCAAGTAAGTACCTCTATGTATACCTTATGTTCTTTTATGATGTTCTTTTATGATTCAAGAATATGTGAGTATGGATGATATTTTAGGATTCTAGAAAATGCAAGTATGGATGATACCTTATGATTTTAGAATATGCAAGTATGGATGATACCTTATGATTCAGGAATATGTAAGTATGAATGATACTTTATGATTCTAGAATATGCAAGTATGAAGGATATATTTTAGGATAGAAAGTACTTTTAGGATATGTAAGGTGAACGATACATACCTCATTTTTAGGAAATTCAAATACTTTAGAATTGGATATGCGGGTAGGAATAACAATAACTTATATTAGCCTTACTGATCTTTTATATGTGAGTGATGGTGAGCGAGAGTGATTCGAGGAGATTATCTGTATGAGTGTCATGATGGTCTGGAACTAAGAAGAGTTGTGAACCAAAGCAAGTTTGTACTGTTGATGAAAGACGTATATTAATATTTAGCGATGAGCCTAGAGTAAAGAGAGGATAGTGCTTTATTAATGGAGACTTATTAGCTATAGTATTAAGAGGGTAGAGTATTTAGTGTGGGTATTCTAAGAGATTATAGTAGTTATGAAATGAAGACTTAGGGATGTATATCTATTAGGAACAGATTAAGGTGTAAGTTATTTGACTTTTTAAATAGATATATAGATAGTAGTAGGAATAGAGTAATATTCTTGATATAAGAAGGATGGAGGGTAAGAACTAGATATGCAAAAGAAGGAGTGATAGAGATCAGCGAATAGGACCTTAGTTATAACCTTGTATGAAAGAACTAGATGTTAATGTTATCAAAGGCAAGAATGTAGTAAGGACTCTAGGTCAAGCAAACTTACTAGGTGAAATGATCTAATCAAGTATAGGTTTTGGAAAAAGATTGATATAGGAATATTTTGTAAATTCTTGTAAAATATATATATATATATATATATATATATATATATAAATAATGAGAGAGAGTTTTGTAAAGAATAGTATTAGCTTTATGAAATTTGGTAAAGAAGATATTAGATACTCGTTGCTTAAAAGTAAGGTTATAGAGAAGTAAGATATGGAGATCATAAGAATGTGAAAATTTTGGGATTAGAGTGGAGGAAGCATGACCGGTAAATGAGAAAAGGTATTTGGATTTGCGAAAGAAGACTATAGAAAGATGGAATAAGCAAAAGTAAAGATGACAAGCGAAAGTAAAGATGACAATGTAATAGGAAAAAAATTTTGTAAGGTAGAGAATGTGGTACATATATATTGTGCGAAAAGTACTAAGAGTATTTCCAGAAAAAAAAGGATGTTTATTGTAGGATGAGCGGAGCAAAAAATCAGATGAAGTAATAATAAAAATTGTTTATTGTGTTTAGGTCGATAAAAAGTAAAGAGATTGGCATGTTATATTTAGTTTAAACTAGATAGTAAAATCTTGAATACAAGTGTTTCGAGTTAGCTTTTAGGTTAGCATAGATTATTAGTCAAAGACTAGTTATCTGGTAATGAGTTTAAATATAGTATTTTAGGAATTTAATTGAGAAATTTTAGCATAATTAATAGAGACGGTATGCATTATAGGTTAGGTAGTTAAAACAAAGAAAGTAGCTCAAATAACTAGAATAGGAAGTAACATGATAAGCGATACATGAGTTTATGTACTATGAGAAGTTATGTTACATAGAAACGAATATACTATTAAAATAGATAATAAAAGAAAGAATAATAAAGTAAGAATAGTTCCCGAAAAAAAAGGGGTAACGAGATTCGAGTAGAAAGGAGAAAGAGTTTGTACTTATATAAAGCTGTAATTATGTTGTCGAGGAGTAGATTTGAAGTATGATACTGAATGTAATAAAAGAGAATCATATAATAATAATCGTAATTTTTGTTTAGTTTAATACAGATAAAAGATGTATGTGAGAAGCAGAGACATTGAAATCAGTTCCAATTGAGAAGAGCTTCGGAGTAATAAGTTGGTGCATAGATGATAAACTTGTAACGTCCGCCCTTATATCTACTCTCAGGGCGAGGTTACGTAATAATTAATCATACTTATTTTTTTTTCTATCTTCTAGCATGGCATTAAAACAACAACGCAAGGGCTAAGGACTGAGCATGCTTGTTTAACTATCAAAGTCATTCTATAACATGATAATATCACTAGTAATGTAACTCATAACATAATCAAGTATAAGAGACCTCCAAGGTAAACACTATCATGCCATGTCAATCCTAATCACTAACACTTATTGTCAAGGGAACATAAACATAAACATAAATATGTAGATATAGAAGTCTTTCTTTCCCGAGCCACCACCCCACACATCTTCAGCCCACCTGCCTCTTCCTCTAGTTTAAGTGTTCATTACCTTTATCTGCAGCATAAGACAACACATAAACTAGTAAGCACAAATGCTTAGTAAGGATCCTGTCCTACTCGCAAAATCCATACGAAAGCATACAACATGTACACATCATAAATCATAAGCATGAGTTCATCATAACATACTAAACATCAAAGTTTCTAAGCAAGCAGTATAAAGTATGGAATGCATATACATAAGGATGCTTAACTTTTAAAATCATACTTTTAAATACTTAAAAATCATCGTATCATCATTGGGGGTCCCCGGCTTGTACCACATACATACATCATAAGCGCGCATCCCTAAGTAGATACGAGGTAGCGAGCCCCGACCTACTAGGGTAAGGACAGCATAGTCGGTAGTCCCAGAACCGGGGCGTTCTTAAGGTGCCCATCCCTGTTGCACAGCTACGGTAGTGCCAGAACCGTGGACAGCATAGTCGGTAGTCCAGAACCGTGGCGTTCTTAAGGTGCCCATCCCTTGGACCCATACTTCGGTCCGGTACAAGCCCATTCATAAAGTAAAATACTTTACATGCTTTTACATATATGCTAAGGAATACTCCAAATCCACTCTTATGGGACACACCACTCTTCAAGGGTGCTCATGATCCCGTAGGGACACACCACACAACATAAGGGGTGCTCTTGATCCCATACTTAGTGGAGTATCCTTTTAAGCATTTTATCATACACATCACATGCAATTCATAAAGGGTGCCACGTGGGCTATATAAACATGCTCATACATATGTCATATTTCAACCACTTACACAAACTTATATATGAGAAGATTGGTCACATAAATCATATTCCTGTCATAGAAAGTGGTAGCATACTTCATGAGTTAATCGAGTTCTTCTTAAGCCTAAACCTAAGGTCTTGGCCGAAAGTCAAAGTAGAGATAGCTTAGGTTTTTGACATCAAACATCACATACAAGTATCATATCTATATCCATCATATATCATTCTAAGCATAGCATACATCATGGGGTAATCAAGCTTCACAAACCTAATGTTCTATGCTTGGCCGAATATCACATGCTAGGGGAAATGTTAAGTTTTCCTATCAAACATTCCCTTAAACATCACATGCATATACATATCATTATTCCCAAACATAAGCATATCTCCTAGGGTAGTTTAACCTTCACAAACCCTAACCTTAGGGAGTTGGCCGAATGGTGTAGGGTAGGGGAAATTAGGGTTTTTGAATCAACATTCATACAAGCATTTACACAAACATCTCACATACCTATCATGCCACTTATTAAACATAGATTTCATCATAAGATAATTATGCAACCCTAATCTCTAATCCCTCTAGGGTTGGCCGAAACTCAAGGGTAAGGGAAACTAGGTTTCTTGAAATCAAATCTTCACACCAACATTTATACAAGCATTTTGTCTACACTACTAAGCATGGATATATCATAGGAATCATTCAACCTTAAAACCCTCTTTGCTTCATGCTTTGGCCGAAAGTCACATAAGGGTAGAGCCCTAGTTTTTGTTCACAACATCATAAAGAAAATCAACATACCTATATACCCTAAGTCTCAAGGGATCTTCTCATGTATTAAAGAGTAACCAAGGCCTCTCCTAAAGGAGGTGGCCGAAACTTACAAAGGGAAAACCCTAATTCTTTTGTACAAGAAAACAACAAGAATCATGCATAACAATTACACTGTAGGCGAGGGGATACTTACATCCTTTCGCTTGAATTTCACCTTCCCTAAATCTTTAGGGTACCCTTAGTTAAAGTGTGAGTGAGAGTTTCCTTTGCCAATGTTTCTCTAGAATTCTTGGCCCTAGTAGAGGGCAAGATCCTTGAATGGTTCTCCTTCCTTCTAATTCCCTAGGGTTAGAACCCTAGGGTTGTGTTTTTCGAAAATGAAAAGGGAGAAGGAGAAGATGAATTTCGGTGGGGAGAGTGAGGAAGAAGAAGAAGGAAGTTATTCCAACTTCTTCCTTCCTTATTTATACATTCTCTCATGAAGAGACATGTCTCTTCACTTCCCTAGCTTTAACAAGCATGTGTCTTATTCTCTAAACAAGAAACATGGCTTGGTACAATAGTTAAGACATTGTTAGTACACCTAGGAGGTTCAAGGTTCAATCCTTGCTTCCTCCTTTCTATATTTCCTTTTTGCATTATTCCACATCCAAACCCATTAAGCCAAGCCCATCATAAATTTTCATAGTAATAATCATGTTTTATGAATTCATAATATTTCATAATATTTAATAATAATAATTCATGAATTTCATAATATTTCATATTCATGAATTCATAATATTTCGTAATAATATTTCATGAATTTCATAATATTTCATATTCATGAATTCATAATATTTCATAATATCCCATAATAATATTTCATGAATTTCATAATATTTCATATGGGAAAATATTTCATAATAATATTTCATGAATTCATAATATTTCATAATATTCCATGAATTTCATAATATTTCATATTCATGAATTCATAATATTTCATAATATTCCATAATAATATTTCATGAATTTCATAATATTTCATATTCATGAATTCATAATATTTCATAATATTCCATTATCATATTTCATGAATTTCATAATATTTCATATTCATGAATTCATAATAATCATAACATTTTTGGGGTGTTACAAAACTTGTGCGTAGTAAGTGAAAGTTAGAGTCTTGTTTGAAGTAGCAAATTAACCAGGAATACGTTAAATTATACTCTTTCGTGTATAGCTTAATAGTAGATAAAATTTTGGCAATAAGTAATAGAAACAGTGATAAACAATTAGAGCTAGAGAAAAAAAAAACTAATTGCAAGAGAATACATGTAGATGGTTGTCAAACTACTAAGATTTGCTATAACGCGTATGAAAAAAAAAATGTTTGAGATTAAATCATAGTTATGTATTAGAAGCACCTAAATATAGAGATGTAGCATAACGAATAGAATGATATGATAGCATGAAGAGTAGAAGCAGTTATTATGGTACTTAGAAATCCTAAAGATGTAGCAATTTTGATCTAAGAGTTGCATAACTAATAGACAAAAGCTAAGGAACAAGGAGGTACCTTTAGTCAAGGTCATATGGCAAAGTCAACGGTTTGAGGAAGGTACCTGGGAATGCGAGGACGAGAGGAGACGCAAGTACCCGGAGATATTCTAAGTTCGACGACGAACTTTCACGAGGTATGGGGGATTGTAACGACCCGGGAAAATTCTCTCAATATTTTCTTTAAAAATATTGATCATGTCTAGATAGTCTTGAGGAACCTAGAAATACTAGTATGACCTTTAGCTTAGTTATCCATGATTTTTCCCTATTTAAATTGAGAAGCTAAGTACTAATGGGCCTTATATGGGCTTTTCTAGTACCATGGTTATTAGTGGATTTTAGGTGATATTTAATATAAATATAAATGGGTTTTAATTAGGAATATTAGCATGATCATGGGTGAATTTTTGAGGAATTTTCGGAAATAAGAAAAATAAAAACAAAGTGCATGCACCAAGGATTGAACCTTGGACCTATGGTACCACCATGCATGCACTAACCAATTCACCTAGCAAGGGAGTACTAGTAGAGAATGAAGTGGAATTTAGTTAATGGTAGGGGATGTGAAGAGACACCATGTGAAGAAGATGAAAAGGCACTTGTGAAGAGACAAAAGGACATTATAAATAGATCTCTTCTTCCCCCTTCCTTCTTCTCCTAGCCAAAACTCCACAAGGAGATTTTCTTTGGAAAAACTCCACAAGGAGACTCCCTTTTTAAGATCTAGGTTCTCTTACAAGGCTACAAGGGCAAGGAGGGTTCAAGTGTCAAAGGGATTTCCAATTTCCTTCTCTTTTTTTAAGGTCTAAAAACCAAGATAACCCAAGGTAAGACTCCCTCACCTGTGGTATAATAGTTTCCTAGTTATTTTCATGATGCAATGTTTTGTTTGGACTATATGTGGAGAAAACCAAAGTTAGGACCCTTGAAACTTTTGGCCACCATAGGTTTCTATGGTTGGGTTTGGATCTAACTCTCAAATGATGTTTCTTATGTTTTCTCATGTTGTAAAAGGTGTTGATAGGGGTTTATGTGAATGTTTTACATGGTTTAGGGCCCATATAACTTTCAGCCAAGAGGAGTTTTAGGGCAAAGAAGTTAGGTTTAACTCAAAGCAAGGGTTCAAATGACTCCCATGTTATTATATGTAAGGTAATAGATGTGACTTGGGCATTTTATGAATTTTTCATGGGCTTGTGATCCTCTTTGAGTTTTGGCCAACTCATGATTTAGGGATAGGACTTGGAGTTAAATCCAAATAAGGGATCAAATGGTTTTTCTATGGCATAGTATGTATGGTATGGAATGTAATCATGACCTATGTGAATTTCTCATGGACTTATTGTCCTTTAGGGTTTCGGCCAAGACCCTAATTTAGGGTTTGGTTTGGGTTAAGGTCTCAAGGTGGCTTGAGTATAGGTTATTAAGATATAAGTATATGATTAAGTAAGATGTAAGAATATTTATGTGACCTAAAACCCTAGCTTCATGTAAGATGTATCATGACTTCGTACGTTAGGTCATGTGCTATGATTATTCATAAATGTTTAGACCATGTGCCATGAACCTAGGGGATATGTATCATATATGAAAAGATCTATGTATGTTTTCCTATATACCATGATCATGGCTGCTTGATGAATGAAGATGCTAATTAAGTATGTATGCCATGCTTTAGGAATAATATGTATGTATGCCATGATTTATGAATGATATGTATGTATGCCATAATCTATAATGATATGTATGTATGCCATGTTTTTGTGAATGACATGTATGTATGCCATGCGTTATGAATAATATGTACGTATGCTATGTTTAAGAATGAAGATGATGAATGAAAATGATAACCATGGCTCTAAGACAAATGAGATAAGCATGACATACCTTCTGAATGAGAATAATGAATGATGATGAATGTTCATGCCTTTAAGGCATCATGGTGATAAGTATGAATAATGAAATGTTAAGTATGTTTATGTCATGCTAAGGGATGGGCACCTTAAGAACGCCTCGGTTCTGGACTACCGTAGCTGTCCACGGTTCTGGAACTACCGTAGCTATTCCTATTCTTATGTCAAGTTTTATGAAACAAGATTATGTTTATGTCATGTATGCCTATGAATGATGAAGCATGTGAAGTTATTTTACTTTATGAATGGGCTTGTACCGGACCGAAGTATGGGTCCAAGGGATGGGCACCTTAAGAACGCCCCGATTTTGGACTACCGACTATGCTGTCCACGGTTCTGGCACTACCGAAGCTGTGCAACAGGGATGGGCACCTTATGAACGCCCCGGTTCTGGGACTACCGACTATGCTGTCCTTACCCTAGTAGGTCGGGGCTCGCTACCTCGTATTTACTTAGGGATGCACGTTTATGATGTATGTATGTGCTACAAGCCGGGGACCCCAATGATGTTATGATTATGTTTAGGTATTTAAAAGTATGATTTTGAAAGTTAAGCATCCTTATATATATGCATTTGACTCATGCATTCATTCATGTTATGCATTATGTCAGGATAGTAATGTTTTATGTTTAGGGTTCATGTTAAGAAATATCCATGATAGTAAACGTCTTATGTTTAGGTTTATGTTAAGAAGATGCCATATGCTATGTTAGAAATCATGCCATGTTAAGTATATTTATGTTTATGTTTATGCCATGTACCATGCCATGTTAAGTATATTTATGTTTATGTTTATGCCATGTATCATGCCATGTTAAGTATATTTATGTTTATGTTTATGTTTATGCCATGTATCATACCATGTTAAGTATATTTATGTTTATGTTTATGCTATGTATCATGTCATGTTAAGTATATTTATGTTTATGTTTATGCCATGTATCATACCATGTTAATTATATTTATCTTTATGTTTATGCCATGTATCATGCCATTTTAAGTAAGTTATGTTTATATGTATGCCATGTATCATGCCATGCTAAGGATGGTTTATGTCTTATGCTTATGATTCATGCTAAGCACCAAGTATGTTAATGTTTTGTGTGATTATAATTAAGTGACGAATGGTTTTAGTGAGTAGGAAAGAGTCTTACTAAGCCTATGTGCTTATAGTCTTATTTCCTTATATCGCAGATCAAGCAAGAGGACAATAGGGGAAGCAGCAGGAGGGACAAGAGTGTTGGGACCGGGTGCATGTTGACATGGATACAGGTTCGTAATTTTAAAATTTAATTACGTGCAGCGGAAGGTTTAGCATAAATAATTTCTCAAATTATTTTAACCACGTATCTAGCATGCAACCTTATGTTGTGGAGACATGATCATACATTTAAAATTTTGTAGAAAGTAAACTAATTTACTTAATACCTCACTAACTCGTAGAAAGGGTCGAGATCCAACCGTAGTGTCCCTTGGAAGCTCCGCCTCTATTCGCGTCCACGTCGAGTTTTCTTCGGGATGACTTCGCAAAGCCATGAGTTTCGTGCCGACAAGAACTACTAGATTCTCCAAAGGCACGACAAGAATACCAAGAGAGAGATTGAAAGACTAACCACCAAACGAAGAACGGAATCAAGATTCCGGGAGGAAGGAAGGAGTCGCGCCCGCTTCTTCTTCTTCTTCGGCCTCTTCATGGTGGTGGAAGCTCACGGCAACCAAAAGGAGGGCCTCTAGGGCCGGCGCCACTAGAGGAGGGAGAGGGAGAGAAGGAGAGGGAGAGAGGCTAGGCAAGAATCCTTGATCTCTGCGATTAATTTCCAAGCCTTGCCTTGGTACCTTTATATAGTAGTCTCTTAATCGCCAAGTCTCCTTTTAACGGAATAAATTTTCATAAGAAATTTATCTTATAAATTTTTCTATGAATTATTCCATTATGCCAAGTTTTTATCATAATTTAATTTACAATAAAAACAACCATATCTCCCTTTTCTTATGGAAAGAAATTTCTTTATATAAACTTCTTTATATAAATTTCTTTAGATAAATTTCTTTATCATGGTAAATCAATCTATTATTGATTTTATAAAATAAAATAAACCAATCCATGGTTCATTTTAATTTCCATGAAAAATAAATCCGTTTATATAAATTTCTTTATCATGGCAAATCAATCTATTATTGATTTTATAAAATAAAATAAACCAATCCATGGTTCATTTTAATTTCCATGAAAAATAAATCCGTTTATATAAATTTCTTTATCCATAATTTTATAAAACAAACCATGCGCTGTTTATTTTGTAATTTGAACTAAACAATTTGGTTCTCCCCTTTTATTGTGGCCGGCCAAACAAAGAGGGCTTTATTGTGGCCGACCAAACAAAGAGGGCGGGGACCCTCTTTAGCCGGCCAAACCCAAGCCGAAACCGTACGAATTAAACTCATTTAATTCGTCCAATAAGTCTTCAAAAGACATAGTCATTTTATGCTTCTGATGCGTCCCTGAAAAATTCAGATTCGACTTATCTCTCTTGATCGGAAAATCTAATTTTCAACTCGTTTTAAATCCCTCGGATCACTCGTAGTGTGTGTGACTAAATAGGCTTTCGATTTATGTTGGCCGTCTATAATTAACCAATTATAGAACGATCATGAGTAGCACCTAGTAGTACATCATGATCCCCAATTAGTCGAAAGATCAACGGTTGACCTCAGAAACTATTCTGAAACCCTTCAGCAGCATTAATGAATCGTGCCTCATTCCCTTCACCATCTTATACCCACTTGGTTCAGGACACGGTCTATGTGTGTCAGTCCCCACTAGGCTGACTACGTCACACCTAGCCCAAGTAATGTCTTTCTCGTCCAACGGATTCTAATTACTCTCATGTTTCTGAGAGATTCATACTCGGAACATGTGATGCTCTGGCCAGAGGCTTTGAGTAACAATCCGAGGATAGGCCTTAGGTATACATCTCCTCGTAAGGAGTGGTGAATCCTTTGTAGGCTGTTCAAACATCTTCGGGCACTCGGCTTATACCCAATCATCCTGGGTCCACACCTCCTTGGAGATGCTTGCTTAAGATGTCAAAGTATAAGTCTTCATGACCAAGATGACTTGAATACCGCAAGTCAAAGGAACATCGCACTTATGCTGCAGTAAGAACTTCATTGACATGTCTATATGTAGACTACCATATGAAGTTTTACAGCCAGTCACTCCAATGAACTAGTTCCCTTAACTAGCATTCATGTTTATCTCCGGACATCCCAATGTCACCAGCCAGTGAGAATCAGCTGATTAGAGAATAACCCATGCTAGTCTCAACAGAATTGATAGTGTCCGTATTTATCAATTCATCGACTAGGGACAATTTCAATACTTCACAATTGCACATGTAGAGATAATCACTAGTTGTGAATTCATCACAAATTCTCTCATGCTGTGAATTATATTGCGGGTATTTAGTAAATGTGTTTAAGTTCTCAATCAAATACATAAACATGTATACTCAAATAGTGAATATTCATTTATTAAAATAAATGATGATTACATTCATAAGGCGATTGCCTTAGGACACTTCTCTCATATCACTAACAAACTCCCACTTGGACTAATGCCAATCGCTACGGTATCCAATACCACAGGCTCTAAAATGACCCTCAAACTTGCTTTGAGGCAAGGCCTTAGTTAAAGGATCCGCTACATTCCTTTCAGTGGGAATTTTCTCAATTTGTATATCATTCCTACTTATAATCTCTCTGATCAGATGATAGCGGCGAAGAACATGTTTGGATCGCTGATGAGACCTTGGTTTCTTTGCTTGTGCAATAGCTCCATTGTTGTCGCAGTAAACCGGCACTGCTTCATCAATGGTTGGAACCACACCAAGTTCTGAGACAAACTTCTTGATCCAGACTACTTCCTTTGCTGCTTCCGAAGCTGCAATATATTCTGCTTCCGTGGTAGAATCCACTACGGTGTCTTGTTTGGAAGTTTTCCAACTTATTGCGCTTCCATTCAAAGTAAATACGTATCCAGACTGAAATTTGGAGTCATCCTTATCTGTCTAGAAACTGCCATCTGTATACCGACGTATTACCATATCTCCTTCTCCATATATTAGGAACACATTCTTAGTTCTTCTTAAGTACTTAAGGATTGTCTTGACAGCCCCCCAATGATCCATTCCTGGATCCGATTGGTATCTGCTTGTGACGCTCGGAGCATACGATACATCGGGCCTAGTACATAACATAGCATACATGATAGATCCTATCGCGGATGCATAAGGAATCTTATTCATGCAAATCCTCTCGTCTTCTGTGCACGCACACATAGACTTTGAAAGGTTGATCCCATGCCTGATGGGAAGGTAACCTTTCTTGGATTCTGACATGCTAAACCTTTTTAGCGCTCGGTCTATATATGTAGACTGCGAAAGACCAAGCTACCGTTTTGATCTATCTCTATAGATTCTAATCCCAAGGATATAGGTTGCTTCTCCAAGGTCATTCATGGAGAAAGTTTTGGACAACCAAATTTTAACCGACTGTAAGATTGATATATCGTTTCCTATAAGTAATATGTCATCGACATATAATACTAGGAATACGACTGCATTCCCACTAACCTTCTTGTACAGACAAGGTTCGTCAGGATTTTGTGAGAAATCAAACTCTTTGATTATCTCATCAAAACGGATGTTCCAGCTCCTGGATGCTTGCTTCAGTCCATATATGGATCGTCGATGCTTGCATATTTTGGTTTTATCAACCGATGTGAAACCTTCAGGTTGTACCATGTATACATCCTCAAGCAGGTTTCCATTAAGGAAAGCTGTTTTCACATCCATTTGCCATATCTCATAATCATAATGAGCTGTTATGGCCAAGAGCATCTGAATGGATTTAAGCATAGCTACTGGCGAATAGGTTTCATCATAATCAATTCCTTGTTTCTGACGATATCCTTTTGCCACTAATCTAGCCTTAAAGGTAATAACATTACCTTCCATGTCGGTTTTCTTCTTGAAAACCCACTTGCACCCTATGGGCTTAATCCCTTTAGGTGGGTTAACCAAGTCCCATACTTGATTTTCGTACATGGAAACTATTTCTGACTTCATGGCTTCAAGCCATTTGTCCCTTTCTGAACTTTTCAGAACATCTTCATAACTGATAGGTTCCACATCGCTTATGAGTAACACGTCGTTCGATTCACTTATGAGAAATCCGTATTTCTCTGGAATATTGCGTGTCCTATCAGACCTACGAAGAGGTCCTGTTGTTTTAGGTTCAACTGATAGCTCATCATTATGAGTTATTGGTTGTGGGTCTAGACTAGGTGTCTCTGTAATGTCTATTGGAGTTTCTTGAACTTCATCAAGTTCAATGCCACTCCCATTGGTTTCTTGTAAAAGAAATTCTTTTTCCAGAAACACAGCATGGCTTGAAACAAACACCTTTTGTTCCAAGGGATGATAGAATTGGTAACCCTTCGTTTCCTTAAGGTATCCAATAAATAGACATTTATCAGACTTAGCATCCAATTTGTCTGATACAGTCCGCTTCACATAAGCAGGACAACCCCATATCTTAAGGTGAGTTAAATGAGGTTTCTTACTATTCCATGTCTCATATGGAGTAGTAGAGACTACCTTGGTCGGGACTCTGTTTAGCAAGTAAATAGTTGTCTTAAGTGCATAGCCCCAAAAGGATTTTGGAAGAGTTGCATGGTTCATCATAGATCTAACCATGTCCATCAAGGTTCGGTTACGCCTCTCAGATACACCATTATGCTGTGGTGTATATGGCGGAGTCCATTGAGACAATATCCAATTCTCCCTAAGATAATCTTGAAACTCTTGACTTAAGTATTCACCACCCCGATCGGATCGAAGTATCTTAATACTTTTGCCAAGCTATTTCTCTACTTCATTTCTGAACCCTTTGAATTTCTCAAAATCTTCAGATTTGTATTTCATCAAGAACACATACCCGAATCGTGAGTGATCATCGATAAAGGTAATGAAGTAGCTATAGCCTCCTTGTGCAAAAGTTGACATTGGTCCACATACATCAGTATGTATTAGACCAAGCAATTCTCCCACTGGATTACCTTTTCCGGAAAAGGGTAATTTGGCCATCTTGCCTTTTAAGCATGATTCACATGTATCAAATGAACCGGGTTCAAATGATTCCAGAATTCCACATGGGTGTAATTTGGTCATGCGTTTCTTACTTACATGGCCAAGACGACAATGCCACGTATAGGAGTCTATTCGATTATCTATTGGAGCACGTTTGTTGCTAACTTCGATATTGAAAACATCACTGGATAAATCTAACGTGTAGATACCATTGCACAAAGTTCCGGTCCCATAAAGAACACCATTTAAAGTTATGTAACAACAATTGTTACTAAAAATTAAATGATAACCCTTTTCTTTCAAGCATGAAATAGATACAATGTTCATTATTAATGAAGGAACAAAATAGCAATTATCCAATTCTAAGACACGTCCAGTAGGGAGTTTAGCAAATATGTTCCAATGGCAACAGCAGCAATCTTTGCTCCATTTCCAACTCGCAGATTCGCTTCTCCCTTGACGAGTCTTCTTCTATTCCTTAGCCCCTGTATGTCATTACATATATGTGAGCTACACCCAGTATCAAGTACCCAGGTGGTTGAGGAAATAGAGTGACATTCAATAACGAAGATGCCTGAAGAGGATGGGGCATCAGATGCCTTCTTCTTCAAGGACTCAAGATAAACCTTGCAGTTTCTTCGCCAGTGGCCCTCATTGCCACAATGATGGCAAGTGCCTTTTGGTGCTTTTTCAATCCTTTTGTCCTTAGTTAACTTATTGGTGTCCAAAATGGAACGCAAATTCAGAGAAGACATGATCGAGTGATTATCTAGAAATACAAATTGAGCTTATGTGAGAAGAATGATAAAGAATGCATCAACATACATTAATTAAATCCTATTTATTTTTCGAATTGAATAACCCTTTTTATCAATTCGGGAGATCGTAGGAACATCTCCAAATAGGTTGATATCCAACCATAGATAAGAACAACCATGGCTAGAGTCCATCAAGTTATTCTTAGCTATGAAGGTAGGTAATTATACCGATTACAAATTATACATATGTAACTATCATATTATGCTATCAACTAATTGAATGTTTGCATAAATCATTGGGTTGTTAACTCATTAATAAGTATGCAACAATATACATAGCACCCAACTGTACCTCTCTTTACATCGACCTTGGCTGTGGCACAACAAATCGATGCTCCAAGCTTAAGGCTGACCCATTAATCATAAACTAATTCCATGGTTTGAACAACCAAAACTAAGGATTGACCTCTGACTCCAACTATATTAATCATAAACTAATTCCATGGTTTGATCATGTTGAGGTTCAAGCCGGGCATGGATGTGTCCATCAACCCAAACGAGAAACAAAACTCTGGTTCTAACCATATTAATGGAAGGTGTTGGCCTTAATATTTTGTAAGGGGTTTTGGGTCTCATCCTTTCTTTTCTAAGCACATTCATGACATATAATTATGTCATGTACTAACGATTTCTTTAATAAAGTATGTATGTGACTTAATTTATCAAGTCTCATTAATTGAATTAGGAACCGGATTTCCTAATTCTAATTTCATACTTTATTCAAGGAATTGTTTTGGGAAACAATTTCCTAAATTGTCATAATCAATTTCAGAAATAATATGTTTAAGACTTTGATTTCTCTAAATCAAATCTTATTAAATTAAGAGACAGATTCCCTTAATTCAACCACATATTATTTTCATGAAAATCTTATTTAAGAAAACTCTATAGGAAACCATTTTCCTAATTAATTTTGGAGACAATAATATGTAAGAGCATCACCTCTTAAATCAAATAAGGAAATTATCGTTTGAGAATCACCTCAAAATTTCTAAGATTTGATTACATATTTTATTTATGGATTTATTAATTACAACAAAATATTTTCTTTGGGTGGCTCCCCGAGGCTCAGATACCCAAAAAAAAGGAATTTGTTGTAAATCTAATTTGGTCCGCTCCCCGAGGCATAACCAAATTAAACATGACAATTTTATTCAAAATTGAAAATTAAATTACAACAACTAACTTTAAATTGGACGGCTCCCCGAGGCTCAATCCAAAATAAAAAATTTTGTTGATAATTTAAAACCAATTCGAATTTAATTATCAATTAATGATCCATAAATTTGTCTAGACTTTCTTTGAAAGAAAGTGCCCAAAATTGCGAGATTTCATAATAGGTTTTCTGAATAATTGTATGTTTCTGGTACAAAGAAAACTTACATATTTTCAAAATTGGAAAATTTCTAAAATAGAAAATTTCTAAAATTGGAAAGTTTCCAAAAATGGGAAGTTTTCACAATTATCATAAAATTTCAGAAACTAGGATATTTCAAAAGTTTGCGAAATTTCATGAGGATTTCCAAACTTTGAAATTCCTAAATCTAAAATTTATCATAATTGGAAAGTTTCCATAATTGGAAAATTTTCAAAAATTGAGATCATGACAAAGTTTTCCGCAAAACAATTATATGATTATGTCGAACACTAACCGGCTCTGATACCACTGTTGGGACCGGGTGCATGTTGACATGGATACGGGTTCGTAATTTTAAAATTTAATTACGTGCAGCGAAAAGTTTAGCTTAAATAATTTCTCAAATTATTTTAACCACGTATCTAGCATGCAACCTTATGTTGTGGAGACATGATCATACATTTAAAATTTTGCAGAAAGTAAACTAATTTAGTTAATACCTCACGTAACTCGTAGAAAGGGACGAGATCCAACCGTAGCGTCCCTTGGAAGCTCAGCCTCAATTCGCGTCCACGCCGAGTTTTCTTCGGGATGACTTCGCAAAGCCACGAGTATCATGCCGATAAGAACTACTAGATTCTCCAAAGGCACGACAAGAATACCAAGAGAGAGATGGAAAGACTAACCACCAAACGAAGAACGGAATCAAGATTCCGGGAGGAAGGAAGGAGTCGCGCCCGCTTCTTCTTCTTCTTCGGCCTCTTCTTGGTGGTGGAAGCTCATGGCAACCAAAAGGAGGGCATCAAGGGCCGGCGCCACTAGAGGAGGGAGAGGGAGAGAAGGAGAGGGAGAGAGGTTAGGCAAGAATCCTTGATCTCTTCGATTAATATGCAAGCCTTGCCTTGGCACCTTTATATAGTAGTCTCTTAATCGCCAAGTCTCCTTTTAACGGAATAAATTTTCATTAGAAATTTATCTTTTAAATTTTTCTATGAATTATTCCATTATGCCAAGTTTTTATCATAATTTAATTTACAATAAAAAAATCATATCTCCCTTTTCTTATGGAAAGAAATTTCTTTATATAAACTTCTTTATATAAATTTCTTTAGATAAATTTCTTTATCATGGTAAATTATTCTATTATTGATTTTGTAAAATAAAATAAACCAATCCATGGTTCATTTTAATTTTCATGAAAAATAAATCTGTTTATATAAATTTCTTTATCATGGTAAATCAATCTATTATTGATTTTATAAAATAAAATAAATCAATCCATGGTTCATTTTAATTTCCATGAAAAATAAATCCGTTTATATAAATTTCTTTATCCATAATTTTATAAAACAAACCACGCACGGTTTATTTATAATTTGAACCAAACAATTTGGTTCTCCCCTTTTATTGTGGCCGGCCAAACAAAGAGGGTGGGGACCCTCTTTGGCCGGCCAAACCCAAGCCGAAACCGTACGAATTAAACTCATTTAATTCGTCCAATAAGTCTTCAAATGACTTAGCCATTTTATGCTTCCGATGCGTCTCTGAAAAATTCAGATTCGACTTATCTCTCTTGATCGGAAAATCCAATTTTCAACTCGTTTTAAATCCCTCAGATCACTCGTAGTGCGTGTGACTAAATAGGCTTTCGATTTATGTTGGCCGTCTATAATTAACCAATTATAGAATGATCATGAGTGGCACCTAGTAGTACATCATGATCCCCAATTAATCGAAAGATCAACGGTTGACCTCAGAAACTATTCTGAAACCCTTCAGCAGCTTTAATGAATCGTGCCTCATTCCCTTCACCATCTTATACCCACTTGGTTCAGGACACGGTCTATGTGTGTTAGTCCCCACTAGGCTGACTACGTCACACCTAGCCAAGTAATGACTTTCTCGTCCAACGGATTCTAATTATTCTCATGTTTCTGAGAGATTCATACTCGGAACATGTGATGCTCTGGCCAGAGGCTTTGAGTAACAATCCGACGATAGGCCTTGGGTATACATCTCCTCGCAAGGAGTGGTGAATCCTTTGTAGGCTGTTCAAACATCTTCGGGCACTTCGGCTTATACCCAATCATCCTGGGTCCACACCTCCTTAGTGATGCTTGCTTAAGATGTCAAAGTATAAGTCTTCATGACCAAGATGACTTGAACACCGCAAGTCAAAGGAACATCGCACTTATGCTGCAGTAAGAACTTCATTGACATGTCCATATGTAGACTACCATATGAAGTTTTACAGCTAGTCACTCCAATGAACTAGTTCCCTTAACTAGCATTCATGTTTGTCTCCGGACATCCCAATGTCACCAGCCAGTGAGAATCAGCTTATTAGAGAATAACCCATGCTAGTTTCAACAGAATTGATAGTGTCTGTATTTATCAATTCATCGACTAGGGACAATTTCAATACTTCACAATTGCACATATAGAGATAATCACTAGTTGTGAATTCACCACAAATTCTCTCATGCTGTGAATTGTATTGCGGGTATTCAGTAAATGAGTTTAAGATCTCAATCAAATACACAAACATGTATACTCGAATAGTGAATATTCATTTATTAAAATAAATGATTACATTCATAAGGCGATTGCCTTAGGACACTTCTCTCACAATACTAACAAAGAGTATGTGTGTGGTAGTGACTTGGCCAAGAAAAAAAAGATATTTACAAGTCTTATGCTAAAACTTTACGTTTGCTACTTATGTGCCAAATGGATGGCTTATGTGACTTCATGACATGATGATAAGTATGATGATAGTAATGCTAAGTTCCTATGTCACTATGTTAGGAAAGATAGCTAGGTGCATGTATGTGTAAGTTTAACTTATTCCGTTGCATTACGATGTTCACATGCCCCTACGTATGTTAGCGTAACGCCGCTTTATGAAAAAAAAGTAGGCATTACAGAACTTGGCCTGCTAATGGATCCAAACCCGATCCATTAATGAGGATCCTTTCCACTAAAGGACCCTCACTGAATTACCTCACCAACCCTGTAACGCCCGCCCTTATATCTACCCTAAAGGCGGGGTTACGGGTCCATACATTCATATCATAACATGTTAAGCATGTATATCAAGTAGAACAATTACAATGCAAGAAGAGTAGTAAGCATGCTTGAGCAAAAACCTATCATTTATCAACATGCATTTACAACATAATAGGAGATCATTTAACTTCGCAATTTACTGATCTAAACATGGTTTGAGCAAGATAGAGCATGGCATAATCTAAACATAACCTACTGCAAGTGATCCAATTAAACACTATAGCAAGGCATCAATAAATAGGAAGTAGCATGAGTTATCTAACATGACATAGGTTCCATATCTCTAACTTGACCAACAGTAGAGTAGTCATAGACAACTTGTAATCCTTTAGTGGAAGCAATTTAGATTCTAAACAAAAATGGTAGATAAGAATCCTTCTTTCCTTCCCGAGCCATCACCACACACATCTTTTAGCTTTCCCTCTGCCTCTTCCTTTAGTTCAAGTATTTCTTACCGCTATCTGCAGCATAAGAAACAACATGAAACTAGTAAGCAAAACATGCTTAGTAAGAATCCGGGCCTACTCGCAAAAATCCATATCGATACGTCATATCATGTACACAGTAATCAAGATAGAATTATAAGCATCATAAGCATCACATCAAATATTTCTAAGTGCTTTACAGAACAAGATCTTCACATAATGAGAAAAATGCTTTTCAAAAGGTTCCATAAAGGTAAGTACTTAAAAATATAATATCATCTAGGGCCCAGTTGTAGTACCACATCAAGCGCGTTCCCTAATGAGTTGGGGTAGCGAGCCACCAATCTAATTAGGGCAGGACCCTTCCGTCCTACCAATGTCATGACCTTCAGTTAACATGTACATTGGATTTTGTTTAACGACCCCCTTCCGAGTCGGGCACACAACTTTCAAAGTAAAGTATTTTAACATGTAATTACATACATATGCATATGCTTAAAGGTACTCCAAATAACATCATAAAGGGACACACCACACATCAAGGGTGGTCATGATCCCCTAGGGACACACCACACATTTAGGGGTGCTCTTGATCCCAATTTCAATAGAGTATCCCTTTTCAAGCATATTATCAAACACATCATATTCATGTCATAAGGGTGCCCCATGGGCTATAAGGCATGCTTTGATACCTAACAAGATAGGTCACATAAATTATACACACATCATATAAGTGGTAGCATGCTTCATGATTTCATTAAGTACTTCCCAACCCTAGAACTAGGGTTGGCCAAAAGTTACTAGTAAAGGAAATTTTCTTCTTTTTTTTTCATCCAATTAAGGCATACATTCATCACATATATATCCATATCATGCATTCTATTAACATGGCATACATTAGAGGTAGATGACCTTCCCTAAGCTAGGGTTCCATGATGTGGCCGAAAGTTGCAAGTAAGGAGTTTGGTTTTCCAAGCAAGCATTCATTCAAGCATTTCTACAAACACCTCATGTACATTTCATGTTAACAATTGAAACATGGTTTATACCTCAAAGTGGGGTTAGCTTCCACTAACCCTAAGTTACATGGGTGGCCGAAACCTTGTAGGGCACCAAACCCTAATTTTTGCCTTCTCAAAAATTTGGAAACAACACACATGTATACAACATTTATTTAGCATGCATGGCATGCATCAAGAAGTGATTCACTTCACAACCCCAAAGGAGCCAAGTCTTGGCCGAAACCTTGTAGGGTACCAAACCCTAATTTTTGTCCTTCCAAAATTTGGAAACAACACATATGTGTATAAAGTCCCTAGGGGTACTAGCATACATCAAGGTTTGATAAAAAAAAACCCTTCTCTTGATCCTCCAAGCATGGTGGCCGAAACCTTCCTTAAGGAGGGTCCTTGTGATTTTTCAAAAGCATAAACCAACCAAACATTCAATAGCAATTATGCCGTAAGCGAGAGGACACTTACATCCTTGCGCTGGAATTTCACCTTCTCTTAAAACCGTAGGGTACCCTACACTTGAAGGGCAAGTGAAAATCCTTCTCTTCAAATTTTCCTCTAGGGTTCCTTGGACTTGGTAGAAGGCAAAGGCACTTGAACTTCCCTCCTTGCAATTGCCCTAGGGTTAGAATTTCGGAAAAGAGAGAAAGGGGGGTGCTAGGCTCGGCAAAGGAAGAAGAAAAGGGGAAGAAAGAATGAAAAACTTCTTTCTAACTTCCTTCTCTTACTCCTATTTATACACCTCTTGTGAAGAGACATGTCTCTTCATTGCCCAAGCCTTAACAAGCATGTCTCCCCTTCTCCTAACATGAAACACCCATTAGAGCATTTGGTTAGGAAGAGTTAGTGTAAGTGATAGGTCCAAGGTTCAATCCTTGCTTCCTCCACTTTGCACTTCCTTTTTATCACCTCTTGCTAACTCATTTCCAAGCCCAATAAGCCAAGCCCAATATACATTTCATAATATTATTAATATTTCATGGATTCATAATATTTCATAATATCCCACAAATATTATTTCATAATATTTTTAATATTTCATATTCATGAATCCATAATATTTCATGATAATATTTCATGATCTTCCATAATAATATTTCATAATGAATTCACAATATTATTCACATAATATTTCATAATGAATTCACAATATTATTCATGGTGAAATTTTGGGGTGTTACAATCCTACACACCTTATAAAAAGTTCGTCCCGAACTTTAAAACAGTTCAGGATACTTTAATCGCATCGTATCTTCCTGTTCCCAGGTGGCTTCTTCGAACTGCTCGTTCCGCCACAGAACCTTCACTAAGGGTACTTCCTTGTTCCTTAGCCTTTTGACTTCCTGATCGAGGATCTGGATCGGGCGGCGTTCAGAACTGAGGCTCTCCTGTTCTTGCACTGGTGGGGGTTCAATCATTTGACTCGCATCAGGGGTACACTTCTTGAGCATCGACACATGGAAGACGTTGTGGATAGCCGCCATTTCTGGCGGTAGCTCCAGCTCGTAGGCCACCTTGCCTACTCGTCTCAAAATCTGATAGGGTCCCACGTATCGCGGACTCAGCTTCCCCTTCTTTCCAAATCTCATCACCCCTTTCATAGGGGCTACCTTCAGGAATACCGAATCCCCAACCTCGAACTCGAGTGGTCAACGTCGTTTGTCAGCGTAGCTCTTCTGCCGACTCTGAGCAGTCTCTATCCTCTGGCGGATATTCTTTATAGCCTGAGTGGTCTCATCAATAATATCGGTCTGGAGTCCCATCTCCCTCTTTTCACCACTCTCATGCCAGCATAAAGGAGATCTGCATTTTCTGCCGTATAGTGCCTCGTACGGTGCCATCCCGATAGTAGCCTGATGACTGTTATTATAAGCAAACTCTGCCAGGCTCAGGTATCGACACCAGCTTCCCTTGAAGTCCAAGGTGCAAGCTCGTAACATATCTTCTAGTATCTGGTTTACTCGTTCAGTCTGCCCATCAGTCTGGGGGTGAAAGGCTGTACTGAACTTCAGCTTCGTGCCAAGGGCCTTCTGCACGTGTCCCCAAAAATCAGAAGTAAATCAACCTTCTCGGTCAGAGACAATGGTCTTGGGAATCCCGTGTAGTCGGACAATCTCCTTGACGTATAGTTGAGCCAGCTGCTCAACTGAATAAGTCATCCTGATAGCTAGAAAATGCACGGACTTGGTCAGTCGGTCCACAATAACCCATATACTATCATATCCATTCGTAGTCCGAGGTAGCCCTGATATGAAATCCATAGATATGTCCTCCCATTTCCACTCGGGAATAGGTAGAGGCTGCAGAACTCCCCCAGGTCTCTGGTGTTCTGCTTTGACCCTCTGGCAGGTCAAACACATGCTGATATAATGGGCTACATCTTTCTTCTTGCTGGACCACCAAAATTTGCCCTTCAGATCTTGATACATCTTGGTAGACCCAGGATGCATCGCATAAGGTGTGTCGTGAGCTTCCTCGAGTATCCTCGTCCGTAAGTCGGAGTCATCGGGAACGCATAATCGATCCTGGAGATATAAGACTCCACTATCGGAAATCCGGAATCCCTTGTCCTTGCCTTCAAGAATCTCTTGCCTGATTCTCTGAAGACTCGGATCAAGATTCTGCTTCTCCAGAATACCATCAAATAATGTCGGCACAATCTGTTGGGTAGAAAGCCGTCCCGATATAATTTCGATTCCGAAATCCATAATCTCTTTCCCTAAGGGTCGTGAAATGGCTGACAAAGACAACAATGCAGCACAAAATTTTCTACTGAGAGCATCCGCTACCTTGTTGGCTTTTCCCAGATGGTACAAGATCTCACAGTCGTAGTCCTTGACCAACTCGAGCCATCAGCGTTGTCGCATATTCAGGTCTTTCTGGGTGAAGAAATATCGCAGACTCTGGTGATCAGTAAAGACCTTGCACTGAGTGCCATATAAATAATGCCTCCATATTTTCAGCGCAAAGACANATGCGTCGCTGTACATATCGAAACCCGTATCACTTTCCGGGAGGTCAATATAGGAGCGCTAGTCAGCCTCCTTTTCAGTTCAGAGAAGCTCTTCTCACATTCGTCGGTCCAATATATTTCCTGTCTTTCTTAGTCAGAGCTGTCATAGGAGCTGCAATCCGAGAGAAGTTCTCTACGAATTTCTGTAATAGCCTGCTAGCCCCAGAAAAACTTCTGACCTCGCTGGCATTCTTGGGTCTGGACCAGTTACTTACGGCCTCAATTTTGATCGGGTCGACCATCACTCCGTCCTTGGAGATAACATGTCCAGAATGATACCTGATTCAGCCAGTACTCACATTTCGAAAATTTAGCATACAGTTGTTCCTTCCGAAGAATCTGTAATACTATACTCAGGTGCTCCGCATGCTCTTCGGGAGTCCTCGAATAGATAAGGATGTCGTCGATGAAGACGATCACAAATCTGTCGAGAAATGCCGAGAAAATCCGATTCATAAGGTCCATGAATATGCGGGCATTGTAACTCCAAACGGCATCACTACGAACTCATAATGTCCGTATCTCGTCCGGAAAGCAGTTTTGGGTATATCCTCATTTTTCACCCGGACTTGGTGATAACCAGACCTCAGATCGATCTTAGAGAAAACCGTAGCTCCCTTTAACTGATCGAACAGGTCATCTATCCTGGGTAGAGGGTACTTGTTCTTTATGGTCACATTGTTTAATGCCCGATAGTCGATACACATACGCATCGACCCGTCCTTCTTTTTGACGAACAGTACGGGAGCTCCCCAGGGGGAATGACTAGGGCGGATAAGTCCCTTGTCGAGTAGCTCTTGTAGCTGTCCTTGCAATTCTTTCAATTCAGTCGGCGCCATTCGGTATGGTGCTTTCGAGATGGGGTTAGTACCAGGAATCAAATCAATAGCAAATTCAACATCTCTTTCAGGTGCTAACCCAGGTAAGTCGTCAGGAAATACCTCTGGATAGTTGCATACGACTTCAACGTCTTCTAGCTTCGGGTCCTCTGTAGGACGAGTATCAACCACATGAGCTAGAAATCCAGAACATCCATTCTCTAACATTTTCCTTGCTTTCAGAGCCGATAAGAATTTGCCAGTCTTCTTCTTCGGCTCGCCGATAAATTCAAAGAGAATTCCCGTCTCGGGTCGGAAGATAACCCTTCGTTTACGGCACTCGATAGAAGCGCCGTACTTATTCAAGAAATCCATGCCCAATATCAGATCATAATCGGCCATATCAAGCACTATCAGATCGCAGTAGAGTTCCCTATCTGCGATGCTGATCGGTGCGGCCCGCAGCATTTGGGTAGAGGGCATCACCTCTCCCGAGGGCAATGTAGTCAGAAACTTGCAATCTAGTTCTTGCAGTGGCATATCATATCTCGTGGCATATAGCATCGAAATAAAGGAATGCGTTGCCCCAGTGTCAAATAATGCAGTAGCAGGATGACTGTAAATAACTATCTGACCTGTGACAACGGTAGAGGCAGTCGCCACGTCTTCCTTGGTAAGCGAGAAAACCTGGGCGTTTGTTGTAGCAGGCGGGGCTTCTAATCGCCCCTGATAAATAGGAGTACCCTCAATAGCAGCCTGCATATGGTGAAGCTGGGGAGGAGCACCTTTGTGCTGAATATACTGCTGCTGAGGTGCCTTAGCGGCAGTAGGACACTCTCTGGCGAAATGCCCTTCCTTCCCGCAAGTGAAACATCTCTTGGCACCCAATAAGCATGTCCCTAGGTGCATCTTCCCACAGGTGGCACAAGGAGGGTACTTAGGCTTCTTGCCTTTCGAATCACCAGTAGGCTTGTTCCATGGCTTTCTTTTTCCATTGTGGTTCTTCTTCCAGTGGGGGTTAGTGTTCTGAGTCCTTTGATTTTCCGACTGATTCTGATTCTGTGTACTGGCTGGGGCCTGCTTCTGCTGGCTGATATTCTTCAGATAGTGCTCAGCATTCAGGGCACCACTGACTAGCTCCTCTGCAGTCTGTGGCCTATGAACGCCACCGGCTACACTCAGAGCGATGTCGGGCCTGAGCATTCTCAGCATTAATCTGACCCTTTCCCTTTCAGTACTGACCAGCTCCGGACGTAATCGTGCCAGTCGGTTAAATTTCTGGACGGCCTCGTTGACAGAGAGATTCCCCTGTCGAAATTCGGTGAACTCATCAAAATGCCTGTTGGTCACCCTCATATGAAAGAACTCCTCCAGAAATTCAGACTCGAAATCCTTCCATTTCATCTGGTCCACTGATCTTCTGGCCTTCACCCGTTCCCACCACATCCGACCATCGCCGGAGAGGCAGAACGAGACACACTTGACCTTCTCGTGTTCCGGCCAGTCGAGAAGTTCCATGGTGCTTTCCACCGTTTTGAGCCAGGACTGGGCGTCCCACGGGCTCGCAGGTGCCGGAGAACTTATCCGGCTTCAGTCGTTGCCACTGTATCAAATAGGCCTCTTGTCGGACTGCTCTGGCCATAGTGTCCGAGGGCGCCTGTGCAGCCGGAGGTTCAGTGGTTATGGCGTCCTGACTTCCCGCAGGGGTGGCAGTGTTAGTCTGCTGGGTCATCAGAGTGTTTATCATCTGCTGCTGCTCAGTGACCTGGCGCTGCAGCTCAGTGATCACCTGCATCAGGTCAGGTGGGGGTGCTGTCTCGTTACCCCTAGTACTACGCCTTCTAGCCATATCTATCATATAGACAGTAAATGACTACATAAGCCTTAATTCTACCTTCACTTGTTATGCAAGTATTAATCATCCTCATATCATGCAAGCATAAATCATTTCTATCAATATCATCACTGTACATGAAATAATATAAGCGAGTTAGGATTTCTTACTTGGAAGCGGCAGGAGGAAGCTTGATGTGTGTGTGGTGGAGGGGAAACCTGCTCTGATACCAACTTGCATCGCCCGACCTTATATCTACCCTAAAGGCGGGGTTACGGGTCCATACATTCATATCATTTACCATGTTAAGCATGTATATCAAGTAGAACAATTACCATGCAGGAATAGTAGTAAGCATGCTTGACCAAAAACCTATCATTTGTCGACATGCATTTACAACATAATAGCAAATCATTTAACTTCGTAGTTTACTGGTCTAAACATGGTTTGAGCAAGATAGAGCATGGCATAATCTAAACATAACTTACTGCAAGTGATCCAATTAAACACTATAGCATGGAATCTTAAGTAAGAATGTAGCATGAGTTATCTAACATAACATAGGTTCCATAACTCTAACTTGACCAACAGTAGAGTAGACATAGTCATCACACAATCAATATATAGTAATACAACTTGTAATCTTTTAGAGGAAGCAATTTGGATTCTAAACAAAAATGGTAGATAAGAATCCTTCTTTCTTTCCCGAGCCATCACCACACACATCCCTTAGCTTTCCCTCTGCCTCTTCCTTTAGTTCAAGTATTTCTTACCGCTATCTGCAGCATAAGAAAACAACATGAAACTAGTAAGCAAAACATGCTTAGTAAGAATCCGGGCCTACTCGCAAAATCCGTATCGATACCTCATATCATGTACACAGTAATCAAGATGGAATTATAAGCATCATAAGCATCACATCCAATATTTCTCAGTGCTTGCATCATAAGCTTCACATCAAATATTTCTAAGTGCTTTACAGAACAAGATCATCACATAATGAGAAAATGCTTTTCAAAAGGTTCCATAAAGGTAAGTACTTAAAAATATATCATCATCTAGGGCCCAGTTGTAGTACCACATCAAGCGCGTTCCCTAATGAGTTGGGGTAGCGAGCCACCAATCTAATTAGGGCAGGACCCTTCCGTCCTACCAATGCCATGACCTTCAGTTAACATGCACATTAGATTTGTTTAACGACCCCCTTCCGAGTCGGGTACACAACTTTCAAAGTAAAGTATCTTAACATGTAATTACATATACATGCATATGCTTTAAGGTACTCCTAATAACATCTTCAAGGGACACACCACTCTTTAAGGGTGCTCATGATCCCCTAGGGACACACCACACATTTAGGGGTGCTCTTGATCCCAATTTCAATAGAGTATCCTTTTTCAAGCATATTATCAAACACATCATGTTCATATCATCAAGGTGCCCCATGGGCTATAAGGCATGCTTTTATACCTAACAAGATAGGTCACATAAATTATACACACATCATATAAGTGGTAGCATGCTTCATGGTTTCATTAAGTACTTCCCAACCCTAGAACTAGGGTTGGCCGAAAGTCACAGGTAAAGGAGTTTGGTTTTCCCAATCAAGCATTCATTCAAGCATTCTTACAAACACCTCCTATACTTATTAAGCATGGATATATCATAAGGAAAATCATACCACCTTAAACCCTAATTCCCCTAGGGTTGGCCGAAACCTTGTAGGGTAGAGTAGGCTAGGTTTTTGACATCCAATCTTCACACAAACATTTACACAAATATTTTATCTACAATACGAATCATGGGAACATAATAGGATAGCAATCAACTCAAAAGCCCTAATTTATTCCTCTTTGGCCGAAAGTTGTAGGGTGGCTAAACCCTAATTTTTGTTATCACAACATGATGGAAAGTCATCATACATAGGTACCCTAAGTTCCTAGGGATCTTCTCATGCAACAAAAAGTAACCAAGACCCAAGGCTTGGTGGTGGCCGAAACCTTGTAGGGTACCAAACCCTAATTTTTGTCCTTCCAAAAATTTGGAAACAACACATATGTGTATAAAATCCCTAGGGGTACTAGCATGCATCAAGGTTTGATCAAAAACCCATCTCTTGGACCCCTTACAAGGGGTGGCCGAAACTTCCACTAGGGAAGTCCTTGTGAATTTTCAAAAGAATGAAACAAGCAAACATTCAATAGCAATTATGTTGCAGGCGAGAGGACACTTACATCCTTGCGCTGGAATTTCACCTTCTCTTTAAACGTAGGGTACCCTAAACTTGTAGGGCAAGTGAAAATCCTTTTCAAATCTTCTCTAGGGCTCCTTGGACTTAGTAGGGGGTAAGAACCTTCAAAGGGGTCCTCTTCCTTTCAAATTCCCTAGGGTTAGAACCCTAGGGTGGTGTTTTCGAAAATGGAAAGGGAGAAGAGTCTTCTTGATTTTTTCGAAAATGGAAGTGGGGAAGAAGAAGGAAAAAGTGTAACTTCCTTTCACCCTCTCTTATTTATACTCTTCTCATGAAGATGCATGTCTCTTCGCTTCCCTCGATTTAACAAGAATGTTTCTTATTCTCTCAACAAGAAACATGGCTTGGTTCATTGGTTATGACATGGTGAGTGCAACTAGGAGGTTCAAGTTTCAATCCTTGCTTCCTCCTTTCTCCCTCTTCTTTTTATCATAATTTGTACTAATCCATATCAAAGCCCATTAAGCCAAGCCCATCATGAAATTTCATAATATTAATAATATTTCATGGATTCATAATATTTCATAATATCCCATAAATATTATTTCATAATATTTTTAATATTTCATATTCATGCATCCATAATATTTCATGATAATATTTCATGAATTTTCATAATAATATTTCATAAATTTCATGATATTTCATAACATTCTATATGGGAAAATTTTGGGGTGTTACATAAACTTTTTACCTTTG
Source organism: Boesenbergia rotunda (assembly GCA_024364735.1). NCBI lineage: Eukaryota > Viridiplantae > Streptophyta > Magnoliopsida > Zingiberales > Zingiberaceae > Boesenbergia > Boesenbergia rotunda. Next base: position 33,580 of record JAGFNQ010009973.1, read on the forward strand.
GTACGTGCCCCGTTTAATCCCGCTCGCTCCTCGGTTGGTGTCGGATCTCAAGGATGCAAAGTAGCAACCCTCTAGAAGTATCCACACAAGCAAGAGAGTGGAGAAGAGAACCCAAAGGTGTGCTAGCACCACAAGGGGTCTCGGCAAGATGAGAGGAGAGGGAGAGAAAAACCAAAACCAAAACCAAGGAGGAGAAGAATGATCACATCCACACACAAAACCTCTCTTTTGTGTCTTAAGTGGCCGGCCACTTAATGGCCATTATTGGCCATTAAGTGGCCGGCCACAACCTTGTGTAACTCCCATTTAAATTCAAAATTCAAATGGGGAGGTTACTTAGTCTTGATGATGATGCCAAGTCATCACTTGGTCAAGTCAAGTCAAGGTGATGTGGCTTGAGTCAAGTCAAACTTGCCTCTTATGGAATTTCCATATTTAGCCAAAGTCAAACTTTGACTTCATTATTCTCCCATTATTATATTCATCCAACACTTGGATCAAACTCGAGTCCAACTCAAGTTCTCTAATTTGAGTTAAGTCAAACTTGCCTTTTATGGACTTTCCATATTTAGCCAAAGTCAAACTTTGACTTCATTACTCTCAGTCCATCATATGGACTTGTTCTCCATCTATTGCTCTATGTGTGTGACCCTATAGGTTCTTGTAACATTGGCAATGCTTCTAACCTCTTAGAAACATAAGCAATGAGCGGTATCTAGCAACACATCATTGCTACCCAAGTTACAAGAATGTTGAGATCCAACATCACCAATGTGACTACTAATTATGACTTTCATAATATGTGACAATGTCCTTCTATCGTCGATATCTAGATTGATCTTATATGAAGCATAGACTGTGTCATCCTCCAATCAATCTATGTGTCTTGAACTCCAAGTAGACTCACTATAATCAAATAAGCTCAATATCTCATATTGCCTTATTTGGGCATGGCCATGCACTTAGTGATCTCACTCTATCAAGACTATGATATCTCTCCCGTCATATAGGAGGGATAGATCCCATCTACATCACTCACATCCCTCCGCATAATTTGTTACATACCCAGTAATCGCCTTTATAGTCCACCCAGTTACGGGTGACGTTTGACGAAACCAAAGTACATAACTCCTTATGTAGGGAACTATGGTGACTTCAGGTCTAAGGACTAATAGTCACATGAGAAAGTATATGACACTCATATAACGATCCATGATACTTTCTCACGGTGGGTCATTCAGTATATATTCTCTAATGTATACCCATGTGTTAACTTGATATCTCATATCCATGACTTGTGAGATCAAGTCATCATGTTGACCTACATGCTAGTCTCTATGTATTAACATTGTCCTTGAATGTTAATACTTGACTAGGAATAATTAAGAGTAGTGTTCTCTATATCATCTCACTATCGATTCAACTAATCGATTGATATAGATAAGAACCTTCTACTCAAGGATGTTATTATACTAAGTTATTTGGCACCAATACACATAAGTACAATAACCACAAGAAATGCCTTTATATATAAGAAATATATATACAAGAATATGATACAATGAGTCCAAAAAGTAATCATCATATGATTGGCTCTAGGGCTCTCACTAACACTTTTCATCATAAACATCGTTCATACTTACATATTCTAGAACCATAAAACATCTTAAAAGTACTTACTACTATAAGATATGTACAGGGGTACTTACCTGGAAGCGGCAGGAAGAAGGCTTGATGTGTGTGTAGTGAGATGGCAACTGCTCTGATACCAACCTGTAACGCCCGCATTTTTTTCCCTAAGCGGCGTTACACTAAACATACATGTGCATATGTAACATCTTAATGCAGTGGAATAACTAGTACTTAAATCATATACACATGTCTGGGTTATCATTCATGGACATGGTGACATTATACTTAACATATTACTAGCATACCTAGCATCATGACATCAACTTTCCATAACTTATTCATAAGCATTTCAAGTAACATATTATCAGCATGCATAGCATCATGATATCAACTTTCCATGACTTATTCATAAGTATTTCAGGTAGTAAGTAATTTATCCATAACGTCACAAATAGTAGGTTGTTTCTAAGGCATAATTATCATAAGTCGAGCATAACCCAAAGTAAGCATTGTCAGATCATAAAACTTGCAATGAGTGAAATGAGAGGGTTTCTTGGCCATGTCACTACTACACATCCATGTTCTAGCCTCTCCTGCTGCTTCCCTTAGAAATCTCTTGCTTGATCTGCGGTATAAGAAAATAAGACTATAAGCATGGAGGCTTAGTAAAACCCTTTTCCTACTCACAAAATCCATACTTCGTATAAACATGAACATAATTCTTCAATCCTACATATCATAGCATACTTCTTATCATGACATCTACACAATCACGCATCATCGTTTAGCATAAACATAAATGAAATCATGGCATCCGAATTTAGCATGTACATAGTTATCATGGCATCATACATAAGCATGAACATAAACCTAATCCTGGCATCATAATCAACATGAACATAACCCTAATCATGGCATCATAATTAACATGAACGTAAACATAATCTTAATCATGGCATCATAATTAACATGAACATATAAACATAATCATGGCATTCTAATTAACATGAATAATAAACATAATCATGGCATTCTAATTAACATGAACAATAAACATACTCTTGGCATCATAATTAACATGAACAATAAACATAATCATAATCATGGCATTCTAATTAACATGAACAATAAACATAATCTTGGCATCATAATTAACATGAACAATAAACATAATCATAATCATGGCATCATAATTAACATGAACATATAAACATAATCATGGCATTCTAATTAACATGAACAATAAACATAATCATAACCATGGCATCATAATTAACATGAACATACACATAATCATAATCATGGCATCATAATTAACATGAACATATAAACATAATCATGGCATTCTAATTAACATGAACATACTTTGCATTATCATACTTTTCATAAACATACTTTTCATAAACATAATGCATTACATGGATGGATGCATGGGCAAATGCATATATCATAAGGATGCTTAGTTTAAAATCATACTTTTCATTACTTAAACATAATCATAACATTAATTGGGGCCCTGGCTTGTACCACATTCATTCATCATATGCGCGCATCCCTAAGTAAATACGAGGTAGCTAATCTCGACCTACTAGGGTAAGGATAGCTTCATCGGTAGTCCCGAACCGTAAGGACAGCTTCATCGATAGTCCCGAACCGTGGACAGCTTCATCGGTAGTCCAGAACCGTGGACCTTATTCAGGTCCGGTACAAGCCCATTCTTAAAATAAAATACTTTCACATGCTTCTTCATTCACAACCATACATAGCATATTCATTCATTCTTAATGCTTAACATCATCATTATGCCTTGAAGGCATGAACCTCATTTCATTCATCATTCTCATTCCATATCACCATTAGGCCTTGAAGGCATGAACTTTAACTTCATTCATCATTTCATCCATAAACAGGATATGCATACATATCATTCATAAATCATGGCATACATTCATATTATTCATAAATCATGGCATGCATACATATCATTCCTAAATCATGGCATACCTACATAATTAGCATCTTAATTCATAAAAACATGCGTGGTCATGGTACATGGAAAAACATACCTAGGTCCTTTCATACATGATACATTTCCTTGGGTTCATGGCACATGTCTAAATATTTATGAATCATCATTACAAGTGACCTAACATATAATTCTTGACACATAATCTAGGGTTTTCATTGGCATAAAATTCGTCCAACATACTTAAGCATATACATACATCATAGTACCCTATAAACATGCATTCTTGTGGTCTTACCCCACTCCAAACCCTAGGTTATGGTCTTGGCCGAAAACCCTAGGAAACCCTAGGTCCATGGAACAATTCATATAGGTCACAAATAACATCCCATACAACATAAAATGCTATAGGAAACCTTTGATCCCATAGCTAAAGCCAACCCTAATCCCTTAGCCTTACATTAGCCCTTGGCCGAAACCTAAAGGCTCATGAAATTCATAGAGAAATTATTATAAAATCCAATCACTATCCATCATGTCATAGGGGAAACAAATTAAACATGTTGAAGGGTTAGATCAAGTTCCATCCATAATTTAGGGGTCTTGGCCGAAACTTGTAGGAGCCATCAAGCTTGCAAAAATTCACATTAATCACTACTAACATCACTTACATCATAAGGAGACATAAGAACCATCATTAGAGAGTTAAAACTAGTCCTAGCCCTAGAAACATGAAAGGGCCGAAACCCTAAGTCCCCTTTTCATGGATTTTTCAACTTGGATCTCAAACAAGATGCTTAGATCATGACCATATCAAGAAAAGCCATTACACCACAGGTGAGGGGGTCTTACCTTGGGTTATCTTGGTTTTTAGACCTTAAAAAGGGAAGATGATGAAGACCTTGTTGTCCCTTGATCACCCTTAGCCCTTGTAGCCTTGTAGATGACCCTTAGCTCTTAAAGATTGAGCCCTCTTGTGAAGTTTTCGAAAGGAAAACCTTCCTTGGAGTTTCGGCTAGGGTGAGGGAGGAGGAAGAAGAAAGGTGGAATTGATGGAAGGAAGAAAGTAACCCCCAAGCCCCCTTTTTATAGCACATTAAGGAGGGCAAGTAAAGAGTCATGGTGGATGACCATTCATTTTCCCTAAGCCTTAACCACAATCCACTTCATTTCCTCATAGCACTCCCTTGCTAGGTGAATTGGTTAGAGCATGCATGGTTGTACAAGAGGTCCAAAGTTCAATCCTTGGTGCATGCACTAATTTTTTTGTATTTTATTTTTATTTTATTCCCTATTAATTTGAAAATCTCAAAAATTCCCCCATAATTATGTTGATATTTCTCATTAAAACCTCTTTATATTTATATCAATTTTTACCTAAAATTCACCAATAATTATGGTACTAGGAAGCCCATATAAAGCCCATTAGTGCTTATTTTTTCCAATTTAAATGAGAAAACATGGATTTCTAGGCTAAGATTCATATTAATATTTCTAGGTTCCTCGAAAAATTACCTAGTCACGCTCAATATTTTAAAGAAAATATTATGAGAATTTTCCGGGTCGTTACATCCCTCTCCTCTCCGAAAAAGTAAGAATAGAGAGTATCAAGGGTGATGTGTGAATATGGAGGATCGAAGGGAAGGACTATCGGAGGATAACAGCAAAATGTGGATTGAGAACGTCGTAGTCCAAGGAAACGGTTAAAAAGAGTGGGTGTGATAGTGAGTGGAATGGACTATACAGTGGTAGTGTAGCAGAGGTCATCAACTTTGACCAAGTTATTGTAAAATTTAGCGCATAGGGACGTGTTGATTGGATTGGTACAATACACAAGTTGGTCTAGCTGGTAGGAGTTAATAACATCTATAGCTAAAGGGCAAGACTGAATAAAGAAGCTTCTATTTAAATAGTTTGTCTTGATAGGTTTGTAAGTAGTGTGTATGAACTTATTGAATAAAGCTAAGGTGGGAAACCTAGGGTCTGGACTAGGCTCGGCCCCGGGTCGGTTTGGGTAACTCAGCGTTTACTAAACAAGTAGATAAACTAACATTTATTTACTGAAATTAAATTGTAAGATCAACCGTAAATGCATACTTAATTCATACCGGGGAGGTATTATGGAAATGGAGTAATCGAGGAAGGTTGACCAGCATTCGAGCACCTTAGGAGTGAGGAGAGGATGAGAGAAACTCGTTTTGGTGTGGTGAGTGAAGTTGTGATGAAGTGTTTATAAAGGGCATAACGGGCGCCCGTGAGGGATCCTTGGGCGCCCGTGACAGGCATTGAGGCGCCCGAGTGTTTTTCGAGTGCCTAACGTGAGAACAGTCAGATTTTCGCAGTGTATGTTAGGACCAAAAGAAATTTAGATATCTCCACAATGGTATGATATTGTCCACTTTGGGCCTAAGCCCTAATAGTTTTGCTCTTAGGCTCTCCCAAAAGGTCTCATGCCAATGGAGATATCTTTTTTCCTTATAAGCCTATGATCTTTCCCATGTGTTTTCGATGTGGGACTATGTTTGCAACCTTGCAACCCCAACAATCCCCCCCTCAAACAAAGGTGCACAAGCCCCCCCCCCTCAAGAGGAAACCCTTTCCGTTTGATGTCTGATCCTCAAGCCACCAGGACTTTCTGCCCCTCGGTCCACCCGACCTACTAGGACTTCACCGCCTAGCCGCAACTAGGACTTCTCTGCCTGGTGTCTGGTCCTCTTGATCAAGACACGGGAGCCCACACATCCTTTATTCAAGGCTTAACCCACAAGGTTATATCTGGATCATGTCTCTAGCTTGTGCTTCTTCTGGCGGTTAGTCCAGTGAAGAGCGACCTGTCTCTGATACCAATTGTTAGGACCAAAAGGAATTTAGATATCTCCACAATGGTATGATATTGTCTACTTTGGGCCTAAGCCCTCATGGTTTTGCTCTTGGGCTCTCCCAAAAGGCCTCATGCCAATGGAGATATCTTTTTTCTTTATAAGCCTATGATCTTTCCCATATATTTTCAATGTGGGACTATGTTTGCAACCTTGCAACCCCAACAGTGTTGACTGCCTCGATTGATGGGAAAGGTTTGGGGCGCCCGTGAGTGTCTCAGGCACCCATGTTGACCAAGTTTGACCAAGCAATTTTTTCAATCAAGCCCTAGGTTCCATTGTAATTATGATCAAAACTTAGTTTGATTAACAACAATGGGTTAGTTTGAAATCTTTTAAGATTTTTCAAATTTGGCATATTTAACTTTTGAAGAGATTAACTTAATTTTTTTTTAAAAAATGAGATTTTGAGAATTTGTGTTTCAGTTGATTTTGAAAGACCGAGTTTTAATTAAGTGCATTTTAATTTTGAAGATGCTTGATGAAATTTTGAATTAAGTGAAATTTTAATTTTGAAAATTTTAAGTAAAATTTGAAAATGTTAAATGTATAATTAGAATTAATTTTGAATGTAGAGTTAATTTTGAAAAATAGAATTAATTTTGAAAAATGTTATAAAGTTAATTTTGAAAAATGTAGAATTAAATGTTGAAGAGTTAATTTTGGAAAATATAGATTTAATTTTGAAAAATATTGAATTATTTTTGAAAAATGTTGGTTGGTTGGGTTGAAATACATTATTAGGTCCTAGACATCTCACCCAATTCTAAGTGACAAAACAGGTTTCCTTATCTGTTTTGTGAGATGTATTAATTTTTATCTTTGAATTAATGTTAAATCTAAGATTTAATTAAAATTTATGTTAGATTCAAATTTATCAAATAGTAATTTGAAAGTGAGTTTCGATAATCGACTTTCAGGTCTTGGCGAGGCACAGAGGCCTTCTTTGGTCGTAGCCTTATTGGATCAACAACCCTTTCCTTGACAAAGCCTTTTACCGAAAGTTCATTTTCAAATTACTTCTTGAGAAATTTTGGTCTAACTAGCTTAGGATTTGGAGAGGTAGCTTCGGCTAGTTCCATTGGACTAAACAGACCAAATAGGGTACGCCTTACCCTACTTGACTTTTTAGAAAGGTTTCCCTAACGCACTATCATCTCACCTCCACCTAATACTATGTTGTTCAAGTTTCAAGTATGTCTTTTGCCCTTAACTAACTATTCCTAAATCTAAGCATAATAATATTGCAAAAAAATGAAATAAACAAGCAAAAAGCAATTAAAAAATCATCTAAGTATAAAAATAGTTTTTATATTAGCTCCCCCTGGACTGAAGCCTCGATAAGGGTTAGGCAAGATGTGAATCTTGTCCTTGGGGATCCAATATTGGTTTGGTCCAGCTTGTTTATTTAAATTTAGCTTTGGGACCCATGTTTGGACTCGGGATCTAGGTTGGTTCAATATGGAGTAGTAAGAGCTTTGTCGCGAGTTGGTTCGATATCCTAGTCCGGATCGATTTAAAACTGACTTCTATTTTCCAAGAATCATGTCAAGATTCTTGGAACCCAAAGTGAATCATTCCAATGCGACTCTGAGTTCCTTGACTTGAGTTTTCAAGGACGAATTCTTTTCCTCAAGCTTTTGAACATGAGTCGAGTTTCCTTCTGGAACTGACTCGGTTGAGGAACTCGAGTTGACTTCCTCTTTCAGGTGTTTGACTTCCTATCGGAGGGTTTCAACCCGGATGTTGGCTTTTGCCTATTAGGATGTATAGTAAAAGCCTTGCTTTTGGTTAGGATACATCTACATTTTAAAGAGAATCGGGAAATCACACAGTGCATGTTTATATCTGTAGGGATCTATAGGTAAAAATATTTAAAATCGCAGCGGAAATAAGATCCCTCGAGCAATCCATGCGAAAGAACAACTCATACAAAGTGATCTACAATTCCTATCTTATAGGAATACCTTTGTCGCGTGCCCTTCACTTATCCCACTAGTCCTTTGGTTCACCAGAACTCTTATACGTTCAAGTGTCCGTGTCTCTATGCATATCCACACGAACACGATCTAAGCCTTGGAGAGGAACCACCTTAAGCTAGCAACTTAGGATGGTTCACAAAGCACAAGAACCTCCACTAGGGAGTTATGGACAAGGAGGAAGAAAGAAGAGGAAGATAGATGCACCCTCTAGCCTATGACAAGGGGGTATTTATACTCATCTAATGAATACCAAGGGTCTATGTCCCTTGAGCTCCTCTCATCTTAATGCTAATAAAACTCAATGAATACCAAGCCTCTTGGTATTCCTTGAGACTCTTAATATTCTATTCATCTAATGAATAGAATGTCTCTTAGCCTTCCTCTTAAATAATAGTTTATTAAACCCTTTAATCAATATTATCCATAATTAAGTGGTTGAGTCTAATCTAGATGAGTCTAACTCAAATTAGACTCAATCCCATAATCTAATTGGATTCACTTGTGTCTAACTCAATTAATCCAATTCGAATCAAATCTTAGTCAAACCAAGATCAATTAATCTCCGAAGCAACGTGTCCTTAGTGTGTGACCCAATAGGTTCTCATAACGTTGGCAATGTGCGTAAACGTATTAGACACATAAGCAATGAGCGGCATCTAGTAATGCATCATTGCTACCCAAGTAACAAGAAAAGTCAAGATCCAACTAAACCTCCGTGACTATGATAATGTATGACCTTATCCTTCTATCCTCAATATCTAGATTGACCAATGATGCATAGACCGTGTCATCCTCAGTCAATCTTGTGTTTCTTGATCCCTGAGTAGACTCACTCAAACAAATGAGCTAAATATCTCATATTGACTCATTTGAGCATGGTCATGCGTTTTAGTAGTCCTACTCGATCAAGGGGCCCACAGATATCACTCCCGTCATATGGGACGGATAGATCCCATCTACATCACTCACATCCCTCTGCATAATTCATTACATACCTAGTGATCTCCTTTATAGTCCACTCTGTTATGGGTGACGTTTGACGATACCAAAGTACATAACTCCATATGTAGGGAACCGTAGTGACTTCAGGTCTAAGGACTATTCATACTAATAGTTACATAAGAAAGTTTATGACACTCATATGACAAATCTATGAAACTTTCTCATGGTGGGTCAATTCTGTACACATTCTCCAATGTATACCCATGTGTCAACTTGATATCACATATCCATGACATGTGAGCTCAAGTCATCAGTTGACCTACATGCTAGTCTCCATGCATTAATATTGTCCTTGAATATTAATACTTGACTAGGAATGGTTTAGTGTAGTGTTCTCTACATTATCTCACTATCGATTCAACCAATCGATATAATGTAGATAAGAACCTACTACCTAAGGACATTATTATACTTAGTTATTTGGCACAAATACAAAGTAAGTATAATAACCAAACATGCCTTTATTAATGATAGAATATGATACAAAAAGTCCCTAGTCAATCATCACATAATTAGCTCTAGGGCTCCTACTAACAATCTCCCACCAGCACTAGTGCCAATCACTGTAATCCTATCAGATCTGCGAAGAGGTTGGTCTACTTGAACAGCTTGTTGTTCCACAACTTCTTGTTCAACAATCTCATAATCCACAACATCTTGTGGTGCCTGTTCAATGTCTATTAAGGCCTCAGTACTATCTGCATCTTGAACTTCTTCAAGATGAATTTTACTCCCACTAGTTCTTCTATAAATAAACTCCTTTTTTAGAAAAATACCATTTTAGCGACAAACACTTTACTTTGTGTGGGATTGTAAAAGTAAAATCCCTTCGTTTCCTTAGGATAACCTACAAAATAGCACATATCAGATTTGGGTCCTAGTTTATCTGAGACTTGACGTCGAATGTAAGCCTCACAATCCCAAATCTTCATAAAAGACATCATGGGACTCTTCCCAGTCCATATCGTATATGGTGTCTTTGTGACGACCTTTGATGGAACTCGGTTAAGTGTGAAAAGAGTCGTCTCTAGAGCGAATCCCCAGAAGGAAGTAGGAAAATTTGTCTGACTCATCATCGATCGTACCATATCTAATATAGTATGATTTCTCCGCTCGGACACACCATTCCATTGTGGTGTTCCAGGTGTAGTGAGTTGGGATATGATCCCACACTCTGCTAGATGGTCACGAAACTCTAGGCTAAGATATTCACCACCTCGATATGATCGAAGTATTTTAATACTCTTGTCAAGTTGGTTTTGTACTTCACTTTTGAATTCTTTGAGCTTTTCAAAGGATTCCGACTTGTGTTTCATGAGATACACATAGCCGTATTGATAGCCCCAAAGTATACTAGATTAAATTGTCACGAAGGTTGGGACCATCAGATTTAGATGTGAATGAAAGCTGGAAACCCTTTTACAATCAAAAGTATGAAAATGTAATATAGGGGTCACAGGTCGTATTTTTCTCGGGGGCTAGTTGATATTGTATGATTCGAACTTGTATTTATGTGTCATTTGTGAATTTTGGGGTTCAAATAAAGATTTGGGTCTGGGTTCAATTCGGATCGAAATTGCAATAGAAAGGAAGAAAATTAAGCAAACAAACTTAACCAAAGCAATGACAATGAAAGATTCATCCAATTATTAACTCACTCAAACCGAGGTAGATTTGCAGATGTGGAGAATGATACTAATAGCACATGCAATGATCACACTAAAGGTCAGGATTAATCTCAGAACCGAAGACTAAGAACAACTGAATGCTAAGCAACCTGTAAACTCACTTATGTAAAGTCAATGTGAACTTTAATGAATACAAAATGCAAGCTATGGAAACCCAATATGCAGAATTGAAACTTGATTTTCAGAGACAATCTGGATGAAAAGAACTATCAGTTTTGAACACAATAGCACGTTCAAAAATTTCCTTAAACTTAACTCCAACCGATGCCTAACCTGCACATGATACAAATGAGCAGAATTGAAACATTCTTGATACTCATGTGCCAAAAGGAATTACTGCTAAGGGTGAAATGAATTGCAATTAAGCAGAACTTTGATGCAGAAATGCAGTGTGGTATTTCAGAAATCGATTTGGATGCTAAAACCAAACAAAGAGATGGATTCAATGGCTCCAAACTGATATCCCCATAAGATTCATAAGAACTATAATTCACTTGATGCAAATTCTGGAAATTGAAGGCTGAAATAGTGCAAAACATAAAACTGCCGAATTGCAGAAATGGAAGTTGCTACACATACGAGTTGAGCTTGCAGAAATGGGAGTTGCTACACAATCAGAGCTGATAAACCAATTCAGAACTAATTAAATGCCAGAGACACTACAGAATTGCCAAATCTGTGTGCAAAATTTCAGCAGCAATCAGAAACTGTTCAGGGAGGATAAACACGCACTAGAGTATTTTTCTTTTACACGAATTCAGAAACCGTCACTTAAAACTTGCAGAAACCAGAGACGGAAATCAGAACTGAAATCTGATATGCAGAAGATGTTGAAAGGAAATACAGAAACTGACTTGCGGCAACTAGAATTAGGTGTTGTGTTATCTAGACAAGCATTTATCTAGCTTGGATGAAGGGATTTATAACTACTAAATGCAGTAACGACTGAGAAAACAAGCAACAATTTGATACAAGTTCAGAAACTAAATGAAATTTCAGAAATGGAAGTTGGCATGCAATCTATGGAGTTGGCACGCAACAATTAACAGAGAAACGAATTGAAATTGGATTCGATTGTTCACTAAACAAGTTCACTAGCTAACTACTTGCAAATTGAAATCCTAATTAGAGCTAAAACAATTCAGAAATCGAAACTAAGTGGCTGATATGAAAAACAAAAATAGAACAAGTGCAGAAATGGAATTTATGCTAAGAAAACTGAAATTAACCAAGGAAAACTGCTTCTCAACTCTCCCTAAGCTCAAATTCGTCTTGGTCGTCAAACAAGAGCTGGCTTCGAACCCCTAGGCTCAGCAAATCAGTGGAGCGCAGCTTGGATTGATCAACTCTGCTCAAACTACACGCGGCTGGAATTTCCCAGTCCAACCTCTTCTATCTCAGTGGATGGGCTGCGATGATGAATTGGGAAGCTTCTGAGCTCACCTGAGAACCCCTACAAATGGCTCAGAAGCTTGTAAATGGATCGTGGTTGAGAAGAAAGTAGTTGGTTAGCAGAGATGCCGAAACCCTCAAGCAAACTCTGTCCGGATGAAATCTGAGCTGAATTCTCCACCCTAGCTATCTCCAATGATCCAGAAGATGATCCGAGGTCGAGATTGAGTGGTCGCGCCTTCAAAACTAAGAAAACTACAAAGAAACGAAGAAGAACGATGATGATGCTACTGTTGCGGCGAAGACGCGACGAGGAGAAGGGCTGGAAAAATCTGATTAAATACATTAGCAATGGACGGCCTAGATTGATCAGAGGAAATCCAACGGAAGATCTTGGTTTGATTTGAGCCAAACTTTTATGATGATGATCTGGGGTCAGGATCTGCCTTGTGGTAGCTCGGATCCTCCAGATATGTAACAGATGGTCCAGATCAACTCTATCTGTGAATGGACGCTCTAGAGCCCTCCTTGCTTGATCCAACGGTTGATTGAGCTCTGATTGGAATGAAACCTTCAGATCTTGATCATAGAGCTTGATCAACCCTAACACTAGCTCGGATTGCTTCAGATCGTCCCGGATGGCTCAGATCTAGCCGCTCTTGAATCGGACGGCCCGGATTAATTGTAAGCTTGATAATTCGATCCGGTTCACATCCGACTCAAGTTTGACCCAATATGCCCTAGGTCCAGGATCCTTTCATGCCTACAAAAAATATATCAGAAAATTAGTGGCCAAATAATCCAAAAAATGTATAAATTTGCAATTAAGTCCAAAATAAGAGGAAATCCTAAAACCTAGGGTAAAATTACAATTATGCAATAAAAACATAGGTCAAACATGGATTTTAACAATTAAAATAATCAATAAAATGGTATCTATCAACTCCCCCACACTTAACCTTGAGCGTCTCGCGAATCTACTAAATAAGTATCACTTAGGCTTTCTTAAGCATAATTAGAAGCAAATGAAAAGAAATTACCTATGGTTGTCAATTCTCAAAAATCTAAGCTCTATGGATTAGTATCTTGTTCTTAAATCAACAACTTAGCCTTTTCATCCATCATGAGTCATTGAGATGAATCTAACTCATAGCCTTTCAAGGAAAATATTAGTGGCTCTCTCCTTAAATTCTAACTTGATGATGGAAGTGGAGCTCACTCAAACACACATGCTTCTTGCACTACCATAGGCTTGCTTATTGTCTAATCTCCACCATTAATCATGATTAGGATTCATATCTATAAAAACAAATGAAAGACATAGAAATAGTAAGACTTGATAAAGTGGAGCAAAAATCAAGGAAATAGAAAAATTGATAAAGTGGAATACTTGAGTGCTCAAGGATGTTTCTAATGAACTTTGCCCTCTTATCAGTCTCCTAGTGAATTCCAAAGTTTGATGGAGTCCAATTTGAATAATTCTTTTGATTTGGGTGAAGAAACCTCCAATTGACTTCATTGTGCCACTTCCTTCAATTGCGTGCCATTTGGATCCTTCTCTTTTCTCCTCATCAAATCTTTTTCTTTTTCTTTCTCTCTAGTAAAGCTCAAATGTATTGGAACAAAGGATTGATTCAGATGAGGGAAACTTCACTGATTTAAAGTACCAAGACTACAATCTTGTGTCATCTTGTTTCTCTCTTTTCTTTTCCTTTTCAAACTGTTTTTCTTCTCTCTTTTTTTCTGCTCTTAATCTTCTAATGGAGCCTCTCAGATCTTGCAAAACTCCAATTTCTTCATATCAGTTGGCATCTAAAAGTAGTTGAGCACTTAAAGAATTCCACTCAAAATTCTGCTCAACATGTTCAATTTCAGCCTCTTCACTTTCTATTCTGAGCAGCAGTTGTTTAGAATTTTTTTCTTGCATCTTCCTGCATCAGATTCTAGCATCCATTGGTTCTTCTTATACCTTGCAACCTTCTGCATTTTTCTGGTGGGCAGTTAGCATCAAATAGAGATGGAAAGGTTGATCCCAGCTGTGTGCCATTCCATTTCTGCAAATTTTCTTTCTTTTTCTGTTCTTTCCCTGAAAAATCCAATCAACTACATTTCTTCCTACTTTGATCAGCAGTGTAGGTGCCTAACAATTTCAGATACATTCCTATACCTACTGCCTTGATTTATAGCCTCAAAAACTCAAACTTCAATTTCTGCACTGCACCAGCTCATACAATAGCACTTCACTGATTTTTCCAGCTTCTTATATCCTTTCGGCAGCTCAGAATTTCCTCCTGTTTCAACTTCTAGCATCCATTGGCTCTTCTTATATCTGAAATCGAATGTGCACCTTCAACTTCAGATACAATGTACACTTAAATTCTTGATTTTCTAGCTGTAGTACTCGGCAGCTATAAAATGGAATGCAGTCAGATTTTTGGGCAGTTTCAGCAATTGGTCAGTCTTCTCTAAGCTTCATCAGATTATACAGCTACATTTCTTGCATTTCCTTTCCTTTCACTTCATTCGTGTGCTTCATTTCTTATTTTACAGCCTTGAAAAATTAAATATAGCCCCAAGTTGATACAAACTTGTGCAAAATCTGCTTGTATGAAAATTTCTGCACATATTCTCCTTGAACTCAGATTTGTCCAGCTGCAATTCAGCTCTTCTTAGATTTCATTAGCCTCCAAATTTCAGCACTCGGCACAGCAGTATCAAGCTTTCCCTTGCTGCAGTTTAGAATTACTCAGATCTGTTCAGTCTTCCAGAATTGCTCAGAATTTCTGCATTTGTCCCACTGCAATTCAGCTCAGATTTCTCTTCTTCTTTAACTGAATTCACTTGACATAGAATTCCTGCACTTGTTCTCAAACCTGTCCAACTGCCATTCAACATCAAGTGAGCTGCCCGAAACATGCTTCAAATTCTTTTCCTTCTTAGTGCAGAATTTTTCTTTGTTTTCAGCTTTTGTTCAGCTTTTGTATCCCTTCTCTTTTTACATTCGATAAGTGGCAGGAGACCTCCATTGCAAACTAGTGCTATTGAATGAATTTGTTCCTCTTAGAATTCTTTTGCTTTTGGATTCCATCTCTTGATACTCAACTTGCCACTTCTTTCCACTTTGGCACAAACTTTTTCTTCCTTTGAAATGGCACAGATTTTTCCATTGCTTGCCACTTAAATCTTCAAAATATGATATGGAAGCTTTTCCTTGATACCAAACTCAAGAAAAATATGATATGAAATGGCACAGATTCCATCTCTTACTCATTCTTGGTACCAAACTCAACCCACTTGGCAAATTTTTTTTTTTTTTAAATGAAGTGCATCCTTGATAAAAATTTTTCCAAAACACTAATCACTCCCCCACACTTAAATCATTGTCCGTCTCGGGCAAAATAGTATCAAGAAAACATCCCAAGCAAACAAATCCATAGAAAAATTGGGGTTAAGATTAGGAATAAGGAAAGACAAATAGCGTAGACATGATTTTTGCCAAAATTGATATGGAAAGGTAAACAAAATGATTAGTCTCTATAGATGTGATCTAATCATTGAAATATGATTTTGAAAGAACCTAAACAAGTTCTAGAGTTCAATAACATGTGTGTCACAAATATAAGGCTAATTATCACTAGGCAAAAAATGATTCATCTCAAGTCTTCAATTAAGAATCTAAAGCTAAATAGTACTCAAGCATCCAAGAATTCATCCATTAGCTCAAACCCTAAGTTTTAACAACCAAATTTAATTTATTTTCAAAAGACTCTAACATGACATGAAGATAACCTAGAGGGATACATTTATTCTAATCATGCAAGAAAAAGTGCTAAAACAAAAGACATGGTATTTACAATAACTCCTATGCATTCTATTCTACTCATCCATTTATTAGTAAGGACTCAATTTAAAAGAAAATTCCAGAAGTCCTAAAAGTGAAAGAAAATGCAAGAAAAGAAAATATAAGAAAGAACAATCTCCCCTTTATTTCTGGTGGACGGAGTCGATCCAGAAGAAGCCTCCATCGTGGTAGTGGAGGTGTCTGGGTGGCTGGGAGATTTCGGACTCCCCCACACTTGAACTTTACAAAAATTTGCTCCGGTGGCCGAAGGCGATTCAGGTATAAGATCCATTGAAGGAATGGAGTGCTTCGAATTAAAGTAAAATCATCTCCTCCTTCTTCCTGCCTTTTAGAAGTCCTTCCAGGAGGTTGAAGTCTGTTCAGTTGGAGCATCCACTCCTGAAGTCTTCTGGACCCTGCAAAACAATGTAATACCTTTCTCAAACGTGCAGGGTCAGACAGAAATAAAATAATATCAGTCTCTGCATGAAATAAATCCAAAACTGCATTATGTCCAATTATATCAATTCTTGGTGCCTCAACAAATGTTTCACAATTATTTTCTACAAAATTTGCATCCAAAAACTCATCACAAATAATAAAATCAATCCTTGGCACTTCAATAGAAATTTCACAATTATTTCCTTCCAAGGATGTATCTAGCAATGTATTATAGCCAATGAAATCAATTTTAGGTGCCTCAATGAATTTTTCACAATTATTTTCAGCATAAGATATATCAAAAGACTCTTCACAATAATCAACATCAAGTCTAGGCTCTTCTAAAAATTTTTCACTATCAGCATTTGCATCTAATGTAACACAACATGCTTCATTTTCAGCAAATTCAACACTAGGTACCTCAAGGAATTTTTCACAATTATATTCTACAAGAGATGTATCCGTAAGTATATCACAAACAATAAGATCAGTTTGAGATACCTCTATGCAATTTTCAAAAAAATTAGGAGGAGTATTTACCTGATCGTGCTGAAAAATACCTGGAGATTCTACAAAAGTAGATGTATCTGTGGCCTCCTCCTGGTAATGTGCAATCTCCTCTTCAGGTTCTGGTTCTGGTGGACAATCAACTGGTGATCCTTGGGTGCTTGCTTCCACCATGCAAGTCCCTACACTTTCTGGTAATTGTGGTGGTCCCTGGGGCTCAGTGCAATCCCCTACACCTATAGCTAGATTTTTTTGACTCTCCAATTGTTCACGTTGTCTTCTAATGTTTTGAAGCTTTTGTTGCTCTTGTTGTTGATATAGTAGAACTTGTTGAACCATCTCCTCCAATCTTTGTTGTTGTTGGATTTGTTGCAACATCTCCATCATCCTTTGGTGTAGAGCCTCATCCCAATCAGGATCATCAAAGCCTCCTTGATTAAACTGCTGAAATGGGAGCTGTTGGGGCTGCTCAAATGGTTGCATAAGCTGATTGAATTGCTGAAAATTTGGTTCACAAGTTGGTGGAGATGGCTGAAAAGTATGATTATGGAAATTCTGATCATAGGGCTGAAATTGTTGGTTGGAAAATTGGATTGGTTGCTGAAAATTCTGATTCTGGAATTGAAAACTCTGAAATGATTGGAACTGAAATTTCTGATCATTTGGTGGAAAATTTTGTTGTGAAGGTTGAAATCCACTCTGATTTTGATTTTGGAAAGTCTGAAATGGTTGGAACCCTTGCTGAAAATTTTGACTCGATTGAAAATCTTGCTGAAATTGTTGAAATGGTGGTTGAAAAAACTGATTGGGTTGTTGAAATTCTAATGTGATTGCTGAAATGGTTGCTCAAAACCCTGGAATTATGGCTGCCCACTCTGAATTTGTGGCTGGAAATTTGATTGATTTTGCTCAAAATTTTGGAAAGGCTGAAAAAACTGATTTGTTGACTGATTGAATGGTTGGTTCTGCTGAAACTGTGGACACGGCTGCTGGTATGTAGATGAAAACATTTTGAACCTGCAACCCTGTCTCAAAACAAACAAGAAAAATGGCAGTACCCGTATACAAAAGATAAAGCAAAATAAAATAGAACCCAATGATATGTCTAAAAATACACAAGCAAAAATCAAACAAATCAACTAGTTGCTTCCCCGGCAACGGCGCCAAAAATTTGATAGCCCCAAAGTATACTAGATTAAATTGTCACGAAGGTTGGGACCATCAGATTTAGATGTGAATGAAAGCTGGAAACCCTTTTACAATCAAAAGTATGAAAATGTAATATAGGGGCCACAGGTCGTATTTTTCTCGGGGGCTAGTTGATGTTGTATGATTCGAACTTGTATTTATGTGTCGTTTATGAATTTTGGGTTTTAAATAAAGATTTGGGTCTCGGTTCAATTCGGATCGAAATTGCAATAGAAAGGAAGAAAATTAACCAAACAAACTTAACCAAAGCAATGGCAATGAAAGATTCATCCAATTATTAACTCACTCAAACCGAGGTAGATTTGCAGATGTGGAGAATGATACTAATAGCACATGCAATGATCACACTAAAGGTCAGGATTAATCTCAGAACCAAAGACTAAGAACAACTGAATGTTAAGCAACCTGTAAACTCACTTATGTAAAGTCAATGTGAACTTTAATGAATACAAAATGCAAGCTATGGAAACCCAATATGCAGAATTGAAACTTGATTTTCAGAGACAATCTGGATGAAAAGAACTATCAGTTTTGAACACAATAGCACGTTCAAAAATTTCCTTAAACTTAACTCCAACAGATGCCTAACCTGCACATGATACAAATGAGCAGAATTGAAACATTCTTGATACTCATGTGCCAAAAGGAATTACTGCTAAGGGTGAAATGAATTGCAATTAAGCAGAACTTTGATGCAGAAATGCAGTGTGGTATTTCAGAAATCGATTTGGATGCTAAAACCAAACAAAGAGATGGATTCGATGGCTCCAAACTGATATCCCCATAAGATTCATAAGAACTATAATTCACTTGATGCAAATTCTGGAAATTGAAGGCTGAAACAGTGCAAAACATAAAACTGCCGAATTGCAGAAATGGAAGTTGCTACACATACGAGTTGAGCTTGCAGAAATGGGAGTTGCTACACAATCAGAGCTGATAAACCAATTCAGAACTAATTGAATGCCAGAGACACTACAGAATTGCCAAATCTGTGTGCAAAATTTCAGCAGCAATCAGAAACTGTTCTGGGAGGATAAACACGCACTAGAGTATTTTTCTTTTACACGAATTCAGAAACTGTCACTTAAAACTTGCAGAAACCAGAGACGGAAATCAGAACTGAAATCTGATATGCAGAAGATGTTGAAAGGAAATACAGAAACTGACTTGCGGCAACTAGAATTAGGTGTTGTGTTATCTAGACAAGCATTTATCTAGCTTGGATGAAGGGATTTATAACTACTAAATGCAGTAACGACTGAGAAAACAAGCAACAATTTGATACAAGTTCAGAAACTAAATGAAATTTCAGAAATGGAAGTTGGCACGCAATCTATGGAGTTGGCACGCAACAATTAACAGAGAAACGAATTGAAATTGGATTCGATTGTTCACTAAACAAGTTCACTAGCTAACTACTTGCAAATTGAAATCCTAATTAGAGCTAAAACAATTTAGAAATCGAAACTAAGTGGCTGATATGAAAAACAAAAACAGAACAAGTGCAGAAATGGAATTTAAGCTAAGAAAACTGAAATTAACCAAGGAAAACTACTCCTCAACTCTCCCTAAGCTCAAATTCGTCTTGGTCGTCAAGCAAGAGCTGGCTTCGAACCCCTAGGGTCAGCAAATCAGTGGAGCGCAGCTTGGATTGATCAACTCTGCTCAAACTACACGCGGCTGGAATTTCCCAGTCCAACCTCTTCTATCTCAGTGGATGGGCTGCGATGATGAATTGGGAAGCTTCTGAGCTCACCTGAGAACCCCTACAAATGGCTCAGAAGCTTGGAAATGGATCGTGGTTGAGAAGAAAGTAGTTGGTTAGCAGAGATGCCAAAACCCTCAAGCAAACTCTGTCCGGATGAAATCTGAGCTGAATTCTCCACCCTAGCTATCTCCAATGATCCAGAAGATGATCCGAGGTCGAGATTGAGTGGTCGCGCCTTCAAAACTAAGAAAACTACAAAGAAATGAAGAAGAACGATGATGATGCTACTGTTGCGGTGAAGACGCGACGAGGAGAAGGGCTGGAAAAATCTGATTAAATACATTAGCAATGGACGACCCAGATTGATCGGAGGAAATCCAACAGCAGATCTTGGTCTGATTTGAGTCAAACTTTTATGATGATGATCTGGGGTCAGGATCTACCTTGTGGTAGCTCGGATCCTCCAGATATGCAACGGATGGTCCAGATCAACTCTATCTGTGAATGGACGCTCTAGAGCCCTCCTTGCTTGATCCAACGGTTGATTGAGCTCTGATTGGAATGAAACCTTCAGATCTTGATCATAGAGCTTGATCAACCCTAACCCTAGCTCGGATTGCTTCAGATCGTCCCGGATGGCTCAGATCTAGCCGCTCTTGAATCGGACGGCCCGGATTAATTGTAAGCTTGATAATTCGATCCGGTTCACATCCGACTCAAGTTTGACCCAGTATGCCCTTGGTCCAAGATCCTTTCATGCCTACAAAAAATATATCAGAAAATTAGTGGTCAAATAATCCAAAAAATGTGTAAATTTGCAATTAAGTCCAAAATAATAGGAAATCCTAAAACCTAGGGTAAAATCACAATTACGCAATAAAAACATAGGTCAAACATGGATTTTAACAATTAAAATAATCAATAAAATGGTATCTATCACGTATCTACTGACATCATCAGTGAAAGTGATGAAGTACTGATAGCCTCCTCTAGCTGCGACATTGAATGGTCCATATACATCAGTATGTATGAGTCCTAACAAGTCTGTCGCTCTTTCTCCGTGTCCACTAAATGGAGTCTTGGTCATCTTACCTAGAAGACAAGATTCACATGTCTCATATGATTCAAAATCAAATGAGTTCAGTAATCCATCCTTTTGGAGCTGGGATATACGACTCTCATTTATATGTCCAAAACGACAATGCCAGAGATATGTTTGGTTCGTATCATTGGTTTGAACCGTTTGGTATTTATGTTATAAATTGGGTTCTCAAGGTCTAGAACATAGAGTTCATTCATAAGTGGTGCATTACAATAGAACATGTCATTTAACATTATAGAACAATATTTGTCCTTTATGATAAATGAAAAGTCTTTCTTGTCCAAAAAAGATACTAAAATTATGTTCTTAGTCAATGCAAGTATATAAAAGCACTCCTCTAGTTCTAAGATAAGCTCAGTGGGCCAAGACAAGGAATAAGTTCCTACAACTATGGCAGCGACTCTTGCTCCATTACCTACTCGTAGGTCCACTTCGCCCTTTGTCAATGATCTAGCTCTTTGAAAGACCTGCACATTAGTACAAATGTGAGATGCACATCCGGTATCTAATACCCAAGAAGAAGAGATAGATAGATAGACTTCTATAACAAAAATACCTGAAGCAGAAGTCTCACTTCTTTTCTTCTTTACTCACTCCAGGTAATGTTTGCAGTTCCTCTTCCAATGTCCGGTCTCACCATAGTGGAAGAAGGTCCCTTCCTTAGGCACCTTATCTTTAGCCTTGGATATAGTAGAGTTGGCCTTGCCTTTGGCTTGGGTCTTACCCTTGCCTTTAGGCTTCCATTTACCTTTGCCCTTTTGTACCATCAGTACATTACTGGTTTTGGTTTTCTTGAGATTAGGTTCATCAGTTCTTAACATGCTGAGCATCTCAGGCAAATGCTTGTCAATTTCATTCATGTTGTAGTTCATGACAAATTGATTATACCCCTCCGGCAACGATTGCAGGATAAGGTCCGTTGTCAATTCTTGGCCCAGTGGAAATCCTAGTCTTTCAAGGTTCTCGACATACCCAATTCATCTTGAGTACGTGAGTTCCTACAGGAGTTCCTTCTTGCATCTTGTATACAAAGAGGGCTTTAGACACCTCAAACCGCTCGTGCCTAGCTTGCCCTTGATATAGTTGCTTTAGATGCTCAACCATCTCATGTGCATTCATGTTCTCATGTTGCTTCTGAAGCTCAGAGTTCATGGTGGCAAGCATAAGGCATGATACATCAAGTGCATTATCCTGATGCTTCTTATAAGCATCCTTTTCGGCACGGGTAGCGGTAGCGGCGGGTGCTTCTGGAAGAGATTGCTCTAGGACGTACAGTTTTCGTTCTTGTTTGAGGACTATCCTCAAGTTTCTGTACCAGTCTAGGAAATTAGCTCCATTGAGCTTGTTCTTCTCAAGGACAGATTGCAGAAAGAGAGTATTTGATGGTGATCTACAACAGTAAAATTATGCAGAAATAAGTATCATATTTAATTCATTTAATTAGGCCTTTAATTAAATGATGCTCCCACTGAATCGTAGAACTTTGGTTGGGGCTAGTCATGGATGTAGGCAAACTCAATTTACCAACACTACTAGTTCCAAACCAAATAGCAATCATTATTCATGTGGGACAAGATCCATATTATACTTCATCTTGAGTTAGCTTTGGCTAATCACCCAAGGCTTGGTATAATTAGGTAGGTAACATTTTACAAATTACATCTCATGCAACTCTTTGAAACAAAGGGTCAAGATCCACATTACACATCATCTTGAGTTAGCTTTGGCTAATCGCCGAAGACATGGAATAATTGTTCTCTTACCCAATTTTCTCAACTTTTGGGATATGCCTCCAAGTTTCTCAATCTAATTGAGGGGACTTAGTTAAGTCTCACCCAAAGTTTATAGCAAGACATCACAATTGTCCTCTCGCACTCTACCAAGATAAAATGCGTCACTTTGCTTTGGCAAACCCAACAATAAATGATCAAGGTAGTTTATGAGTACCAAACTTTGGTAGGCATATCGAGTTGACTTAATTGAGATAACTATTTATCTAATCATGCATCACATACACACATTGCATATATCAATATATAAGCGATAAAATGTGACATGGTTATGGCCCGTATACTACAATCTTCTCAAGCCAATGAGAGGATCGATGGTCAACCTAGGGATAACATCTTCACCAAGTGCATCCTTTGGTTGTCATGTGTCATCGGCATCCTTCTTATAACTTCATTCTTCAATGGACACTCCACTCCTCATTTTGTATATAACAATTTAGGAAAACTCAAGTTACATTCGAGTCTAAATCTATTTTTACAACTAGAAAAATAGAGATAAGGCACGACACACAGGTCATATTATGAATTACAACTTGTACACACACACATATTCATCCAATCATATTAGGGTTAAGGCCATAACCATGCACCATGTCATCAATCACATACAATAGATTTAGGACATCAATTTTTATTATGATTGTAAAAATGCTCATGAGCCAAAACCATAGGTTATAAAATTTGTGGAGTACATTCACATCATAGCACACTTTCATATTTCATATGATCATGCTATAGACTTTTAGTTTGATCAACACAAACTTTTGTATCTCGACAAATGCTCATACATTATACAATTTATAATAAAATTATATCCTACTTCTATATCACATATAAAAGTTTTCTAAACTTTCTACGATCTTTCGCAAGTGGCTCTGATACCACTGTAGGGATCTATAGATAAAAATATTTAAAATCGCAGCAGAAATAAGATCCCTCGAGCGATCTATGCGAAAAAAAACTCATACAAAGTGATCTACAATTCCTATCTTATAGGAATACCATTGTCGCGTGCCTATTGCTTATCCCGCTAGTCCTTTGGTTCGCCGGATCTCTTACACGTTCAAGTGCCCGTGCCTCTATGCGTATCCACACGAACATGATCTACGCCTTGGAGAGGAACCACCTTAGTTGTGCTAGCAACTTGGGATGGTTCACAAAGCACAAGAACCTCCACTAGGGAGTTATGGACAAGGAGGAAAAAAGAAAAGGAAGAGAGATGCACCCTCTAGCCTTTGACAAGGGGGGGTATTTATACTCATCTAATGAATACCAAGGGTGTATTTCCCTTGAGCTCCTCTCATCTTAATGCTAATAAAATCCAATGAATACCAAGCCTCTTGGTATTCCTTGAGACTCTTAATATTCTATTCATCTAATAAATAGAATGTCTCTTAGCCTTCCTCTTAAATAATATTTTATTAAACCCTTTAATGAATATTATCCATAATTAAGTGGTTGAGTCTAATCTAGATGAGTCTAACTCAAATTAGACTCAATCACATAATCTAATTGGATTCACTTGAGTCTAACTCAATTAATCCAATTTGAATCAAATCATAGTCAACCCAAGATTAATTAATCTCCGAAGCATCGTGTCCTTAGTGTGTGGCCCAATAGGTTGTCATAACGTTGGCAATGTGCCTAAACGCTTTAGACACATAAGCAATGAGCGGCATCTAGCAATGCATCATTGCTACCCAAGTAACAAGAAAAGTCGAGATCCAACTAAACCTCCGTGACTATGATAATGTATGACCTTGTCCTTCTATCCTCGATATCTAGATTGACCAATGAGGCATAGACACCTCAGTCAATCTTGTGTTTCTTGATCCCCGAGTAGACTCACTCAAACAAATAAGCTCAATATCTCATATTGACTCATTTGAGCATGGTCATGCGTTTTAGTAGTCCTACTCGATCAAGGGGCCCACACATATCACTCCTGTCATATGGGAGGGGTAGATTCCATCTACATCACTCACATCCCTCCGCATAATTCATTACATACCTAGTGATCGCCGTTATTGTAACACCCCACTAAAATTCCCTTCAATATTATCCCTAATATTGAGTATAATTGCATGAATAATAGCCATATTGAGTATGATTCATGAATGATAGTTAGAGTTGTGGGAATTTTAGTGTAAGTGTTAATGGGCCTTATATGGGCTCTAAATGGTGGAAATTCCTAATGGGTCTTAAATAGCACTTCGTTAGTTATCCTAATGGGCCCCATGAGGGTAAAAGAAATAACACATCATGTAATGGGCCTTACTTTAGATGGGCTTGCAAAAGAATATAAAAAAAATGATGAAATGAGGTAGGTGCCAAGGATCTAACCTTGAACCTTAGAGATGTTTTAAGCCTTAAGAATGCATATGTAACCAATTCACCTAGCAAGGGAGTGCTATTAGGAGGATAGAGGAAATTGTAGATAGGTGTATGGGAGATGAAGAGCCACCATGGAGGATGAAGAGTCACCATGGAAGGTAAAGGGGTCACCATGGAAGGTGAAGAGGCATACCTTTTCATTTACTATAAGAAGATGAGGAAAAAAAATGCCACAAGGCATCTCCTCATCCCTCTCATTGCCAAAAACACCAAGGCTCTCTCTCCATCAAAAAAATTCTCTCCAAGAAGATCTAGTGAATGCTTTATGTTTGTGAAGCAAAGGAAGAGCCAAGGAGCAAGAAGTTCTTTCTTTCTCCTTCTAGGTGATATATATTGTTTGGGAATCTTTAGCACAAGGGTAAGACTCCCCTCACCTACAACATAATAGCTTATATATGTTTTTGTTCATGTTCTTGTATGTTCTTGCGATGTGTTGCAAAAAAACCATGAAGTTTTTCCCTATGAGCAAATTTCGGCCAAGCATGGGTTTAGGGCCTAGGTTTGTGTTAGATGCTATCTAATGACTCCAATATTTTCTTGATGTTAAGTTATGAGTTATGATGAAAGAAAGTGGAGCAAAAGACCCTTAAAAGTTGCGGCCAAGGCTCCCATGAAGCCATAGACCATTTGGCCATAAGAAGATGTTTGGGTTCTTTTTGACTAGCTAATGATTTTAATTCCTTGTTAATATTTTGTTGAGTGTTTTATATATATTTATGCCATGTTTTCTCCTCCATACATGTTCGGTCAAAACCCTAAATAAAGGCTAAAAAAATGAGTTAAAGATGCCATGTTACTTGCTAATGTTTCCTAGTGTTAGAATATGTATTATATGCATGTTGTATGAATCAATTGCTCTTGTTTTTGTCATTTTCATGTTGATATGAACCTTAGAAGTTTCTGATCAGTACCTTAAATTGGGTTTTAGGATGGGTTAAGGTCACTACCTCACTTGATGATGTCTCTTTGTAATAGGAATTCAATGTATGCATGTTGTATGAGTTGTGTGATGTTGTGTTGTGTTTTTATGCCATGATAACCCTATCTAAATGTTTTGACCAGTAGAGTATATGTTGAATTATGGTTGAATTAAAGGTATTCATGTTTCATTATGCCATGATAGGGGTTAAGGTCACTACCTCACTCGATGATGTCTCTTTGTAATAGGATATTCAATGTATGCATGTTGTATGAGTTGTGTGATGTTGTGTTGTGTTTTTATGCCATGATAACTCTATCTAGATGTTTTGACCAGTAGAATATATGTTGAATTAGGGTTGAATTAAAGGTATCCATGTTTCATTATGCCATGATAGGGGTTAAGGTCACTACCTCATTTGATGATGTCTCTTTGTAATAGGATATTCAATGTATGCATGTTGTATGAGTTGTGTGATGTTGTGTTGTGTTTTTATGCCATGATAACCCTATCTAAATATTTTGACCAATAGAGTATATGTTGAATTATGGTTGAATTAAAGGTATTCATGTTTCATTATGCCATGATAGATGAAAAAAAAATGGAACAAGTTCCCTAGGTGTATTGTCCTTAGTTTTAAATTGAACATTATGTGTTTTATGAATCATGAATGATAAGTGGGCATGTTATGAATTTTCTTACCATGAAATTATGTTTTCTCCACGCCATGTTCATGCTTGAAAGTTATGATGATATTTATGCTTTGAATGTATGCCCATGACATGTATGACATTATGAATAAAAGAATATCTAAAGAGCAATTTCTAAGAAAAGAAAAGAAATGATGAACGCTATGCTAAAGAGCAATTGCTATGGAAAGAAAAGGAATCATGTATGCTATTTTACTTTATGTATTAGCTTGTACCGGATCTTGAAAAAGGTCCAAGGGATGGGCTCCTAAGCAAGGCCCCGGTTCTGGACTACCGTAGATGTCCCTACGCTAGAGGTTGCCTAGTACCCTAGTAGGTCGGGATTAGCTACCTCACACTCTACGAAGGGATACGCGCAAATGATGAATGGGTACAAGCCAGGGATCCCAATGATGATGATATGTTAATGTTCAAGTATTATATTATATATATTTTTCAAAGAGCATCCTTAATGTTTATGCACATGTTTATGTTTAATGATATTGCATATGCTATGTTTAATGTTTATGCACATGTTTATGTTTAATGATATTGCATATGCTATGTCTAATGTTTATGCACATGATTATGTTTTAAAGATTATGCGAATGTTAGGTGCTTTAAGTACTTACCCATGCCATATGTCCTTAATAACGACACACATATTCATGTTTTAAGTGTTTATGCTTACGTGCTTTAGATGCTTTAAGTATTTATTCATGTTATATGTTTATGTCAAATGATGTAGATTTCTACTTATATGTGATGTACAGATTTTGTGAGTAAGCAAGGAGCTTACTAAGCATTTTTATGCTTATAGTCTACCTTCTTATGTTGCAGATCAAACTAAAGGTTTATAAAGAAGGGGAAGTAGCAGGAGGGCATGTGTGTGTGTGGTAGTGACTTGGCAGAACGATCCTACTGTTGTCTTTACTCTTACATATGGACTTAATGTTGCTACTTATAAACTGCATGTGTTAGTTCTTATGTTTACGCTTACTACTTGTTGGAGTTGAAGTTCTTTATGATATACATGCTTAATGTAGAACTATATACTCTCTTGTTAAATATGTTATGCTATGATTCACATCCTTAAAGTAGTTTAGTTAGAAAGAAATTTATCCAATTGCATATGTTCATGATTTAGTTTTATTTCCGCTGCTATATTTACGCTTCATATGCAAAAATATATGATGAAAAAAAAGGTAATGCGTCGCTCACGTAAGGGGCGAGCGTTACATTTATAGTCCACCCTGTTACAGGTGACGTTTGACAATACCAAAGTACATTACTCCTTATGTAGGGAACCGTAGTGATTTCAGGTCTAAGGACTATTCATACTAATAGTCACATGAGAAAGTTTATGACACTCATATGACAATCTATGAAACATTCTCATGGAGGGTCAATTCAGTACATATTCTCCAATGTATACCCATGTGTCAACTTGATATCACATATTCATGACTTGTAAGCTCAAGTTATCAGTTGACCTACATACTAGTCTCCATGTATTAATATTATCCTTGAATATTAATACTTGACTAGGAATGGTTTAGTGTAGTGTTCTCTACATTATCTCACTATCGATTCAACCAATCGATATAATGTAGATAAGAACCTACTACCCAAGGACATTATTATACTTAGTTATTTGACACAAATATAAAGTAAGTATAATAACCAAACATGCCTTTATTAATGATAGAATATGATACAAAAAGTCCCTAGTCAATCATCACATAACTGACTCTAAGGCTCCTACTAACAATATTAGTATGTGCACAAACTGTCTGATGCTTGGCATTGTAGATAACATGTTGCGTGGTGTCGCACAGAAGATCATGTTGTCAGGATCCTTGCCAAGCATAAGAAAGAGGCTCACAACCTAGATGGAGTTGGACAAACCATCGGGATGGTTGTAATGTAATTAGGTGTGGTTTATCTTAACCATAGGATTACATTAGTGTACTTTGTGTACATTGAGTAGGACCAAAAGTGAGGTCATCCAATTTTTGTACTGACTCAGTAAATTGGATTAGACCTCGGATAGTATTATGGAGTACGATCTCTTAATCCCGAAATAATAACGGGCATATATTATTAATTATTATATCTTTTATTTACCAATGGGTGAGATCTATTCCGTTAGATCGATAGGCCTTGTAAGTTGGGAGATAATATTAATAATATGATGTGCTGTTGATTATTGACGGAATCCGTGTCCTGGTGAGTCAGGGTGATGATGCCCCCTTAGTGAGCTCAAAAGGATCGTCATGTCAAATTTTAAAAGTGGACCATGGTCCGGCATGTCGAAAAGGTTGAGTGGTACTAATCAAGGATCAAGAGGATAATTAATTTAATTATCAATAAATTAAATTAATTATCGGGCATACGATATCTTAAACACGAGGAGATGGACGACTCGTAATAGGTGGAGCCCATATGAAAATATGGGGGTTGGTGAGGAAGTACAATGTGATTCTTTAGTGGAATGGATCTCTATTAATGGATCGGGTTTAGATCCATTAGCGGGCCAGAACCAACTCCTCCTCATGGTCCCTATCATAGCCCAATAAAAAATGATGAACCAGGCAGCAGACAAATTGAACCTGGTGTGACCGGCCCGACCCCACGGAAGATTCCCACCGATCACCAGGGTAAATCGGGAAGCGCTCGCGGTGGGCAGTCTAGAAGCCCACCGTCCCAGGGTTCGCGCCCCATTTGGAGGAAAAAATCCTGCAAAATGTGCCGTAGCTGGGGATCGAACCGCGGATGCCTGGGTTAACGACTAATTGCCCTACCGCTGCACCATAGCCCCAGGGGCAAATGAATCTATCTTAGCCCAATAAAGCCCCATAGGAGTCATGATACAAGGCCGGTTAATTAAGGAATTAATTTGGGATTAATTAAGTTATTAATCTCGAATTAATTGAGGAATTAATCATAGAATAATTAAGGAATTCATCTTTGATTAATTAAAGAATTATTCTATATAAAATTTTGGAATCAATCCATAATTAATTGGGAAAATTTTCCAATTAATCCCCTATAAATATAAACCCCTACCTCTCTCTCAACGAGATTCCTCTCTCTCTCTTTCTCTCCTTCTCTCAAGGGCTTGCGGCAAGAAGGGTTTTCCTTCTTTGATCACCGGTGACAACCAAGCAACCCCCGACCTTCCCTCCTTCTCCACCTGGTGGCGAGCAGAGACCCATGGAAGGTGAGGGGAATATCCATCCCCTCGAGCCTCGTGGGAGCACGCGTAGTGGAAGGTGCAAGGAGGTGGTTGTCTCCGATGGCAAGGATTGAAGGTGAGCCGGATTGGAAGGGTGCTAATGAGAGGTGATCCACTTCTCCTTTCCTTTCATTGAGCATCTTCTTTTCCTCTCCGGTGGATGTGGTGATCGGCGCCGGCAACAGCTGTGGAGAGGAGAAGTGCACCGGCGACTTACCTTGGAGGTGGGCGGCGCCGACGCAAGGTAGAGAGGAAGAAGAAGGGAAGTTTGTAGCGCTCTAGGGAAGAAGAAGTGCTCTTCTTTTTCCTGATCATCTTGATCATCTTCCTCTACTTGTTGGTGGTCGAAAGTGGAAGAAGGAGCACCTTTCTCCTTGAAGAGCGCCGGCGGCCAAAACCCTAGGTTAGGGTTTTGCGGTTGGCACAAGGTAAGGAGGACGAAAGGAGATTAGTTCGGGCCTTGG
The DNA here is from genome assembly GCA_024364735.1 of Boesenbergia rotunda. NCBI lineage: Eukaryota > Viridiplantae > Streptophyta > Magnoliopsida > Zingiberales > Zingiberaceae > Boesenbergia > Boesenbergia rotunda. Next base: position 64,426 of record JAGFNQ010009973.1, read on the forward strand.
TGACTCTGTGACTTGGTAGACCATCGCCCACACGACATCCAGGAGGGGTGGGTCATAAGATAGAAGACTGCGAGGTAAACGGCGAGGTGTATTTCTCCAGAGCTCCGTTTTTCTTATCGCATGTTTTGTTTGTGCCATTATGTTTTGCTTCATCATTTAATGTATGTTAGATTTTTATTTTGATATGATATCATAGTTAATAATTAACTAACTGGACCCCGAAGATTAATGCAAAAACTAGCGATCCAAATCGTCGTCTTTTCCGCGGTTAATTAATCCAGAAAGTTACAAGGCCTTAACCTCGGTTTTGGCTAAGTTGTGACTTGGATTAATTAACATGACGACGAGTCGGTCGTTAGAAGGACGGGTCTCTATTCGGATTAAATTTTTAATCCGTAGCCGTAGAGAGGTCTTTCAGATACGAGCACATGGTTGTCTTGGAAACCGCCAAGTCCGTCCGAGATGGTAAAGTTCAGATTCAGGATAACCTCTTACCGTAATTCGTCCGTCCTCCGAGATCGAGAGCTTTCCGATGCCAATGTCTTCATCTAGTTCTGATTCCGTTTCAGAGTCGACGTCTTCCGAGGCAGTCAACACAAGGAGGTTTGAGTGCGGAGCTTCTTCTTCTTCATCCGAGGATGATTCGTCCCAGGTGGCTTGAAGTGTCTTCTTCTTCCGAGCAGTCTTCTTTTTGTTCGTTTGACTCTTAAGCTCCATGTAGTAGTCATGAGCCAACCGGACCAGTTTTGGATGGTCTACTCCATCGTCGTCAGACTCCGAATCTGAGTCAGACTCGGGTACTAGTTGTTGTTTCTTCTTCTGAGATCTTCCTGGAGTTTTCCCTGCAACAAAAGTTATACTCTTCTCGACCATTGTAGTATTAGTTTGTTCGTGTAATTCTAATATGGAAAATAACTCATCAAGTTTAATTTCAGAAAGGTTCCTAGAAACCTTGTAGGCATCCACCATAGATGCCCACAGTGTGTTCCTTGGGAAGGAGTTTAGAGTATACCTTATTAGGTCACGGTTTTCGACCTTATGACCTATTGTATGCTGTCCGTTCATCAGCTCCTAGATTCTTGCATGGAGCTGTGCTGCTGATTCGCCTTTATGCATCTTTATGGTGTAGAGTCTGTTGAGTAACAGATCTCTTTTACTGATCCGCGTATCTGACGTACCTTCATGCAGTTCGATTATCTTATTCCATAGTTCCTTTGCGCTGCTGAAGGGTCCGACGCGGTTCAACTCTTCCTTTGTCAAGCCACATTGTAGTGTCTGTGTGGCCTTTGCGTCGGCTTCGATTTTCTTCTTGAGTGGTCCGTCCCACTTTGTGTAGCCTAGCACCTCACCTTGTGCATTCTTGGGTATCTCCAGACCGGGCTGGATGATAATGCACATGTCCACTAGAGTTTTCAGGTAGACTTCCATCCTACTCTTCCAATAGGAGAAATCTTCTCCTAAGAAGAGTGGTGGTTTGGCGGTGTTGTAGCCTTCTTGCATGACCATTGAATTTTATCTAAAAAAGAATTTACAAAAAAAAAATCTTGTTCCAAGACTAAGTCTTGGATTAGTAGTACGGCAAAAAATAATAATAATAAAGAAATCGAGTGGTGTTGCACCAACCTCGATGAACGAGGAAATTACGAACGAAAAAAAATATTCTGAAATGAAAATCCAAAAAATTGCTCAATCGGTGGTTGCACCAGATTTGAGCCACCCGCTCTGATACCACTTGTGGGATCATTTTGAATTGATAGAGGGGATGAATACCGATAAAATCTTTTTCGGAAATATGGTACAACAATGATGCCGCTCAGGCTCCTCGATGGACAACTCACCGAGGTATGAATTGGGTGAGAGAAAGAAGGGTTCTGGTATGATTGCGGGCGAGGCTCCATGTGAGGAATCCTTGAAAAGATGAATGTGAGTTAAGAGGACGGCCTAAGAGTTTTTGACATAGTCACTCTAACGCTCAAGTCAATGGTGAAGACTAAAGGAAAAAATACAGTAGAATTGGAGTAGAGTTGTCTATGTATACCTCTTCGAGTGGAGTGCATACCATCTTAATGGGGTTAATGGAGGACACCTATCCCATGATCCATAAGCTTCACACACGTTATCATAAAAGGGTGAGATTCATAGCGAACATTTCACCATGGGGTATGTTTTCCAGAACCGTTTTAGGCAACGTCATCAGAGCCATTGCTATTTATTCGGAGGCACGAACTGTCAAGGATACTCAGAGAAGCACCCGATGGTCCTAAGGGTCACAACTCGGGGGCTTAAGCTCAAGGTCGACCTGAATAGCCGAGCTATGTGTTGGTGCAGAAAGCACCAAAGTCAAACCTGTGTTTTGATAATGGCAACAGGGTTCAAAAGTTAAGTCTTACTTGTCATCTAACATGTCACTTGAGTGTGCAGAGTAAAAAGCCCTAGCGAAGGACTGCTAGGCACTGGCGAAGGAATACTAGAATAAAAAGCCCTAGCAAAGGACTGCTAGGCACTGGCGAAGGAATGCCAGAATGAAAAGCCCTGGCGAAGGACTGCTAGGCGCCAGGCGAAGGACAGCTTGGGACTGAAGCCCTAGCGAAGGAATGCTAGGCACCGGGCGAAGGACAGCTTGACATCCAAGACCTGGCAAAGGACCGTCAGGCAAAAGTCCAACCAGAGGAACGGTTGGCATCAGGTACACTCTCCCCGAGAGGAGTAGGTGAGGACGCGTTCCCCGTAGAGGGAACAGTAGGCATCGGTTCGACCTAGGGTTCCATTTTGGAGACCCAAAGTCAGAACCAAGACAGCTAAGGCTGTATAAAATAATAATTTATTGTTTAATTGTGTTTTGGACTAACCCTGGATGCAGGACTGAAGGAACGTGTGTCTGCAGCTCAGAGAGCCTCAAAGGAATGAGGCTATAGCTGACTAGGGCACCCAGAGTGTCCCGGGCGCCCCCAAGGTAAACACAAAACACAACAAAGCAAAGACAGCTTCGACAGTTCAACTCCCGGGCATCCCCGCTGCTCCCGGGCGCCCCCTGCGCTGCGGGCGCCCCCAGTGACAGCTACCGAAGCAGCTCCCCTCGAAGCCAAGAAGATAAAAGTTTGACCCGGTCAATCCAGGCACCCCGGTCAAACCTGATCCCGAAGGTAAAGGGATCAGACGCTGACCGAGACATTGACGGATCAAATGCCACGTGGGGGGGGGGCGCCCCCGACGTCCCGGGCGCCCCCAGGCCCTATATAAAGGGCCCTCGACCCCAAGCTTCGAACAACACTTCCAATCAACGCTTCTACGCTCTTCCGCTCTCGCGCCTCACTTCGGAAACCTCCCAACTCGAGCCGACGACGTCCCGCTGCTCCGGAAAAGTTAACATTCATCGGACGTCGGTAAAAAGAAGAGCTTTCTTTTTGTTAAAGTTTACTATACTGTATTTGTAAATCAATATTTGTAAACTTTCATTGCGCCTCATATAGAATTGCCCAAAGTAAACGGTCAACGACCGTGGGCCTTGGAGTAGGAGTCGACCTAAGCTCCGAACCAAGTAAAATTACTGTGTTTGCGTTTGATTGTGTTATTCCGCTGCGTAACTGCTTTTTCTATAAATCCGAACGATTTTCGATATTCACCCCCCCTCTATCGGTTTTCTCGATTACATATCAGATATATGTAACTATCACTTTATGCTATCAAGTAATTGAATGTTTGCATAAATCATTGGGTTGTTAACTCATTAACAAGTATGCAACAATGTACATAGCACCCAACTGCACCTCTCTTTACATCGACCTTGGCTATGGCACAACAAATCGATGCTCCAAGCTTAAGGTTGACCCATTAATCAAGAAATAGTTTTAATATGGTTGGAGCTCATTCAACCGTTTAGTCAGGCTTGGATGTGTCCAACAACCAAAACTAAGGATTGACCTCTGACTCCAACTATATTATTTATAAACTAATTCCATGGTTTGAACATGTTGAGGTTCAAGCCGGACATGGATGTGTCCATCAACCCAAACGAGAAACAAAACTTCGGTTCTAACCATATTAATGGAAGGTGTTAGCCTTAATATTTTGTAAGGGGTTTTGGGTCTCATCCTTTCTTTTCAAAGCACATTCATGACATATAATTATGTCATGACTAACGATTTCCTTAATAAAGTATGTATGTGACTTAATTTATCAAGTCTCATCAATTGGATTAGGAACCAGATTTCCAAATCCTGATTTCATACTTTATTCAAGGAACTGTTTTGGGAAATAATTTCCTAAATTGTCATAATCAATTTCGGAAATAATATGTTTAATACTTTGATTTCTCTAAATCAAATCTTATTAAATTAAGAGAGAGATTCCCTTAATTCAATCACATATTATTTTCATGAAAATCTCATTTAAGAAAACTCTATAGGAAACCATTTCCTAATTAAATTTGGAGATAACAATATGTAAGAGCATCACCTCTTAAATCAAATTTTCAAGATTTGATCACATATTTTATTCATGGATTAATTAATTACAATAAATTGTTTTCTAAGGGTGGCTCCCCGAGGCTCAGATACCCAAAGAAAATAAATTTGTCGTAAATCCAATTTGGACGGCTCCCCGAGGCTCAATCCAAATTAAACATGACAATTTTATTCAAAATGGGCAATTAAATTACAACAACTAACTTTAAATTGGATGGCTCCCCGAGGCTCAATCCAAAATAAAGAATTTTGTTAATAATTTAAAACCAATTCGAATTTAATTGTCAATTAATGATCCATAAATTTGTCTAGACTTTCTTAAAAGAAAGTGCCCAAAATTGCGAGATTTCATAATAGGTTTTTAGAATAATTGTAAGTTTCTAGTACAAAGAAAACTTACATATTTCCAAAATTGGAAAATTTCCAAAATTGGAAATTTCAAAATTGGAAAGTTTCCAAAGATGGGAAGTTTTCACAATTATCATAAAATTTCAGAAACTAGGATATCTCAAAAGTTTGCGAAATTTCATGAGGATTTCCAAACTTTGAAATTCCTAAATCTAAAATTTATCATAATTGGAAAGTTTCCATAATTAGAAGATTTTCCAAAATTGAGATCATGACAAAGTTTTCCGCAAAACAATTATATTATTATGTCGAACACTAACCGGCTCTGATACCACTGTTGGGATCGGGTGCATGTTGACAAGGATACGGGTTCGTAAATTTTTTAATATTTACGTGTAGCGGAAGAATTAGCATAAATAATTTCTCAAATTATTTTTAACCACGTATCTAGCATGCGACCTTATGATGTGTGGACATGATCATAAATTAAAATTTTGCGAAAAAGTAAACTAATTTACTTAGTACCTCGCGTAACTCGATGTAAGGGACGAGATCCAACCGTAGCGTCCCTTGGAAGCTCCGCCTCTATTCGCGTTCACGCCGAGTTCTCTTCGGGATGACTTCGCAAAGCCACGAGTTTTGTACCGACGAGAACTACTAGATTCTCCAAAGGCACAACTAGAATAACAAGAGAGAAAAGATGGAAACTAACCACCAAGTAACGGAATCAAAATTCCGGGAAAGGAAGGAAGGAGTCGCGATCCGCTTCTTCTTCTTCGGCACCTTCTTGGTGGATGAAGCTCTTGGCCACCCTTGGGATGTGCGCTGGCCCTAGGGTAGGAGAGAGAGCCGGCCCTAGAGAGAGAGAGGGGTGCCGACCCTAGAGAGAGAGAGAGAGTTAGAGAGAGAGGGAGCTACTAAATCTCTTGATAACTCAATTGGAATTCAAGGCTTGCCTTTGGTTCCTTTATATTGTAGCCTCTCCCTTGCCAAGTCTCCCCTTTAACGGAATTAACGGAATAAATTTTCATAAGAAATTTATCTTATAAATATTCTTGTGAATTATTCCATTATGCCTAGTTTTATTATAACTAACTTTATAATAAAACAAATACATCTCTCTTTTTAATTATGGAATAAAATTTGTATGAAATTTTCTTATCATGGAAAAATCAATTCATAATTGATTTTATAAATTAAAATTAAACCAATTCATGGTTCATTTTAATTTCCATAAAAAGAATAAATTTCTACAATTTTCTTTATATAAATTTCTTTATATAAATTAATTTATTTATCCATAATTTTATAAAACAAATCGCGCTTGATTTATTTTATAATTTAAACCAAATTAATTCGTTTCTCTCCTTTTGGTGGCCGGCCAAACCAAGCCAAAGCCCTCGCGAATTAAACTCATTTAATTCGCCCAATAAGCCTTCAAAAGACTTAGCCATTTTTAAGCTTCCGTTGCGCCTCTGATTAATTCAGATTCGACTTATTTCTCTTGATCGGAAAAATCAATTTTCAACTCGTTTTAAATCCCTCGGATTACTCGTAGTACGTGTGACTAAATAGGCTTTCGATTTATGTTGGCCGTCTATAATTAACCAATTATAGAACGATCATGAGTGGCACCTAGTAGTACATCATGATCCCCAATTAATCGAAAGATCAACGGTTGACCTCAGATATAATTCTGAAACCCTTCAGTAGCTCTAATGAATCGTGTCTCATTCCCTTCACCATCTTATACCCACTTGGTTCAGGACATGGTCTGTGTGTGTCAGTCCCCACTAGGCTGACTACGTCACACCTAGCCCAAGTAACGTTTTCTCATCCTTTGGATTTCTAATTACTCTCATGTATTTAAGAGACTCATACTCTAAACATGACATACTCTGGCCAGAGGCTTTGAGTAACAATCCGACGATAGGCCTGGGTATACATCTCCTCGCAAGGAGTGGTGAATCCTTTGTAGGCTGTTCAAACATCTTCGGGCACTTCGGCTTATACCCAACCATCCTGGGTCCATGACGGACCCAAATATACTAGCTAATTTGTCACGAAGGTATGGGTCTATCAAATTTAAATGTAAATGAATAGCTGAAATGAATAACTGCTGGAAACCCTTTTTACAAACAAAATCTGAAAATGTAATATAGGGGCCACAGGTCGTATTTTTCTCGGGGCTAGTTGACGTTGTTTGATTTGCGCTTGTATTTAGGTGTCGTTTGTGTTTTCGGGTTTCAAATAAATAATTGGGTTTTGGGTTGCAATCAAGAATGAAATAGCAGATAAAATGGAAAGAACTTAGCTATGAACTCAACTCAAGTCATTCAACCAATGAACTCAAACAAATGAGATTCAAAAATCAAATATGAATGAAGTGCACAGAAATTCGCATGGTGTAACGTTCAGAAATAAACAGAGGCAGAAATGGATGAATTCAGAGTCTGCTGAATGCCATTGGAAGCTGAAATCGAGTGCAATAGTTCACTGAAAAGTAAGTCTACTTGATTCCAATCAATGTTAACTCTTTACTTGATACAAAAGCAGGATTTTACAGCTTGATACGCAAGAAATGCAGAGATAATGGCTGCAGATACAAATGTGCAGAAATGTAGTACAATTCATATTTCAGAACAAATGAACAAAGCAAACTGTATTCTAATGCAATGGCAAGCCAGAACTGTGTCTAACTTGGCACTAATTCAATGTTGAGTTATTGCTTGATACAGGATGCCGGCTTGGAACTAAAGTGCAGCAACTAAATGATTAATTCAGAAACCTCTTAATGCAGAAATGAGTGGAGGAAATCTGATGTTGAAGTAGAATTCAGCAGTAATGAGAGCAAGGAGTGCAGAAATGAAGTCAAACCTTCAGAATTCGAATGTAGCATCAGTAAACACAGCTATAAACCAATTGATGCGCAGAGATGAGTGATTAAATTCAGAGCTAGGAAACCAATCAACTTAGACGCAACTGGATGCAAAATGGTGCACAGAAATGCAGAAATTCAGTGTAGAATGCAGAAATTCTGGATGCAGGGACACTAATTCAGTAACCATTCATTGCTACACTAAAACAAATGCTCAGAAATTGAACTGATCAGTTTGGAAACATTGCAGAACTTGGCACAAACAAGAATGCAGATTTGCAGAAATAATTTCAGAATTTGATGTGCAGAAATGGAGTGGTGCAGAATTGGAGCTGAATTTGCATTTATAAAACTGATACGAATCAGTGAAACCAATTTCAGAATTGAATCCACGTGATTTGTGAAGGAGACAAGCTACAAAGTAAAAGCAAACAAGAAAACTGAAGCTAGCTTGATACACAATTTAGCATTGGGGAAGAACAAAACTGCTGCAGAAAACTCTAGTTCAGAAATAAGGGTTTGTATGTGCAGAAACTGCAAGCTAACTTCAGGAAACACTAAGCTCCAGAACTCACAAGCAAACTGAGATAGAATTACTGAACTAATATAGGAAGCAATTCGGAATTTAACTAAACTAACTGATATGAACTGCAGGAACTAAAAGTTGGTACGCAGGATGAAATGGCACGCAAGCTTGAAACTAAGTTCAGAAATAAATTGCAGCAAAACTATCTGATCTAAATACACTAGTTCATTACACAAACAATTTAGCTAATTAAAACACTGATTTAAAACTCTAATTTAAGCAAAAACTATCCCAAACCGAAACATTTCAGAAGCTAATCAGAATTTCAGAATTGAAGGTGCAGAAATGAAGTTACAACTAAAACACTGAAAGTAACTACTTAAACTACTCCTCAAGCCTTCCCTAGCTCGATTGCTTCTTGGTCGTCAAGCAAGAGTGAGCCTCGAACCCGCAAGCTCAGCAAACCATTGAAAAAAACAGCTCAACAATTCAAATCCAGCTCACACTCTGAACCAATCTGATTTCTGAATCGATTCTCTCAATCTGGCATTGTCCAATTGCGCGGATGGTGTGAAGATGAACCAAGCACTCCAGGGAACCCCTCTGAACTGCTCGGATGGATGAGGGATGGAGCAAAACCGAGATTGAAGCAATAAAGGACAGAGCTGCGGAAACCTCACAACAACTCTGTTTTGGCCAATTCGGAGCTGGAAATTCACCGAGAACCTTCCCCAATGGCCTAGCAATTGATCTAGGTGAGAAATTGAGGGGTCGCGCCCCTTGGATGATGAAATTGCTGAAAAAAAATGGAGAAGAACTGAAGAACGAAGAAGACGGCGAGGAAACGCGACCACGAGAGCTGCTGCCAAATTTCCTTTAAGTAATAATCAATGGACGGCTCAGATTGATCGGAGGAGATCCAACGGCAGATCTTGGTCTGATTTGAGCCAAACTTTGATGATGATGATCTGGGGTCAGGATCTGCCTTGTGGTAGCTCGGATCCTCCAGATTTGCAACGGATGGTCCAGATCAAGCTAATCTTTGAATGGATGATCTAGAGCCCTCCAAGCTTGATCCAACGGTTGATCGAGCTCTGATTGGGATGAAACCTTCAGATCTTGATCAGGGTGCTTGATCAACCCTAGCCCTAGCTCGGATTGCTTCAGATGATCCCGGATGGCTCAGATCTAGCCGCTCTTGAATCGGACGGCCCGGATTAATCGTAGGCTTGATAATTCGATCCGGTTCACATCCGACTCAAGTTTGACCCAGTATACCCTAGGTCCAGGATCCTTTCATGCCTACAAAAATATATCAGAAAATTAGTGGCCAAATAATCCAAAAATATGTAATTTTGCAATAAAGTCCAAAATAATAGAAAATCCTAAAACCTAGGGTAAAATCACAATTAAACAATAAAAACATGGATCAAACATGGATTTAAGCACTTAAAATAATCAATAAAATGGTGCTTATCAGTCCACACCTCCTTGGAGATGCTTGCTTAAGATGTTAAAGTATAAGTCTCCATGACCAAGATGACTTGAACACCGCAAGTCAAAGGAACATCGCACTTAAGCTGCAGTAAGAACTTCACTAACATGTCTATATATAGACTACCATGTGAAGTTTTACAGTCAGTCACTCCAATGAACTAGTTCACTTAACTAGCATTCATGTTTATCTCCGGACATCCCAATGTCACCAGCCAGTGAGAATCAGCTGATTAGAGAATAACCCATGCTAGTCTCAACAGAATTGATAGTGTCCGTATTTATCAATTCATCGACTAGGGATATTTTCAATACTTCACAATTGCACATGTAGAGATAATCACTAGTTGTGAATTCATCACAAATTCTCTCATGCTGTGAATTGTATTGCAGACATTCAGTAAATGAGTTTAAGATCCCAATCAAATACACAAACATGTATACTCAAATAGTGAATTTTCATTTATTAAAATAAATGTTTACAATCATAAGGCGATTGCCTTAGGACACTTCTCTTATATTACTAACACTTTACCCAATCATGCCCCGTAGCCATGAATATTATCAACTTCTATCAATTAGATAATCTTGTCTTCTGCACTCATACCATTAATGAATTCTTATGTGCAGAATTCTACAATAACATAATTCGACAAGATAATCTCATGTTTCACACTACTGTCCAAGGGATACCTTTGACCATAACCCCTACTTTGTTGAACCGGTTCCTTGGACTACGACCCTCTCAGTCCACATTTTGCTGCTATCCACCTAGGAATCCTCCATTTGATCCTCCCTATTCTCACATTACCTTAGATACTATTCACGCCTACTTCTATAGGGAAGCTAGACTCCCCGCAAATAGACGTTTCCAAGCCGTTGACCTTCAGGCACAGGACTATGCCCTGTACAGAGTCCTGGTCCGCTGTATCCTATCACTCTCCACTAAAGATCTCGGGACCATGCGACCCTTTCATGCCTTTCTTTTGTATGCCCTAGTCCATCACCTTGACCTAGACATTGGACTATACATGTTTCATACTATTCTACATGCGTCCAGTGTCACGACCCAGGGACGAGTGCGTACTCCATTCTGCCACATTATCACTTCTCTCCTTCATCACCACGGTCGTGACATAACCGTGGGTGAAATAACCGCTATGACCGACTTTGATGAGATAGGATTTAGGAACTTCTCGTTAGCAGGACTAGAGGTATCGGCCACCGGTGTTCTTAGTTGGAGACGATAGCAGGCCGGGGCTCCAATCAACTCAGACGAGGAGGTCGAAGTCGACGTTGGAGATATTGCTGCAGCAGCTCGAGCACACATCGACGAGCCCGCTCCACCGACACTCTACTAGAGAGTGACACATTTAGAGACATAGGTTCAGAGTCTCCGAGAGGAGGTCGAAGCCTATCATATCGAGCAGATGGACGCTCGTCGAGCCGATCGAGAAGTGGCTGATGCACGATTCATTGAAATGATGGCACGATTCGATTCATGGCAACCTGACCCATCTGATCATCCCGGCCCCTCGTCCTAGATTTGATTAGTATTGTACCAGTACCTATTTGACTGCCCCTACTCAGTAGGGTTGACTTGTGTTTGACTGTATGACTGTGTTGAACCTTGAGTACTTGCTTTATTCTATGTTGACTAGCTTATGATTACTGGTTCCTGTCTATTCAGCAGTTAGGATTGTGCTTAGTAGAATAGATTTAGCTCATTATTGGTTTTTTTAATCAATTTAAATCAATTCTTTCAAAATGCTTTCAAAATCAACTCTTACTTAATTTTGAAAAAGTTTTAAAGATAAATTCTTTTATTTTTCGACTTAGTTTTATTTCAAAACTACCCCCTTTCATAACTAGGGCTTTTTCGCAAATGGACTTAGCTTAGGCCTTAACCCTAGAACTGCATGCACCTATAGATTTAGAAGCCAGCATCTCACAAGCACCTTAGGATACTTTGATTGATAACATAGAAAGGGTTGAGATGCTTAGGTCTTTGCCTTAATTCAAGATGCTTTAAGTCAGTGCATCTGCAGTAATTGGGGCACTAAATACAACTTTTACAGCAATCAAGTTAAGTGTCAAGTTTAGAAAATCTAACTTGTATTTTTCAAAGCTTTTCAAAACCTTTCAAGAAATACTTAAGTTTTTGTTTTGAGAAAATCCTACTAAGTACTTAAGTTTATCAAGTACTAAGTTTATCAAGTACTAAGTTTTTATAAGTACTTTAAGCTTAAGTTTTTCAAAACTTCCAATAAGTACTTTAAGCTTAAGTTTTTCAAAACTTTCATAAAGTACTTTAAACTTAATTTACTAAGTACTTAAAACTTAATTTACTAAGTACCTAAATTATTTCAAAAGTTTACTAAGTGCTTAAGTTCTCTAAGTACTTAACTTAAAAGTTTTCAAACTGTTGAGTACTTTAAACTTAAAGTTTCAAATTTTTGTTAAGTACTCTAAACTCATGCTTTCAAAAATTCCACTATGTACCTTTAAAACTTAAGTTATCAAAAATTTTTCAAAAGTTAAGTTTTCAAAGTGCAAAATCATTCTAAGTAAAGTTTTTTATAAAAACTTAGAACCCCACGAAGTCTTGAAAAATCTAGGGGGAGATTCTCTCCAGGGGGAGGGATTTCTATACTTTTGATTAAACTTAACTTTTTGAACTAGGGTTGCCATAAATCAAAAAGGGGGAGATTGTTGGTGCAGAAAGCACCAAAGTCAAACCTGTATTTTGATAATGGCAACAGGGTTCAAAAGTTAAGTCTTACTTGTCATCTAACATGTCACTTGAGTGTGCAGAGTAAAAAGCCCTAGCGAAGGACTACTAGGCACTGGCGAAGGAATACCAGAATAAAAAGCCCTAGCGAAGGACTGCTAGGCACTGGCGAAGGAATGCCAGAATGAAAAGCCCTGGCGAAGGACTGCTAGGTGCCAGGCGAAGGACAGCTTGGGACTGAAGCCCTAGCGAAGGAATGCTAGGCACCGGGCGAAGGACAGCTCGACATCCAAGACCTGGCAAAGGACCGTCAGGAAAAAGTCCAACCAGAGGAATGGTTGGCATCAGGTACACTCTACCGAGAGGAGTAGGTGAGGATGCATTCCCCGTAGAGGGAACAGTAGGCATCGGTTCGACCTAGGGTTCCATTTTGGAGACCCAAAGTCAGAACCAAAACAGCTAAGGCTGTATAAAATAATAATTTATTGTTTCATTGTGTTTTGGACTAACCCTGGATGCAGGACTGAAGGAACGTGTGTCTGCAGCTCAGAGAGCCTCAAAGGAATGAGGCTATAGCTGACTAGGGCGCCCAGAGTGTCCCGGGCGCCCCCAAGGTAAACACAAAACACAACAAAGCAATGACAGCTTCGACACTTCAACTCTCGGGCGCCCCCGTGCTCCCGGGCGCCCCCGTGCTCCCGGGCGCCCCCGCTGCTCCCGGGCGCCCCCTGCGCTGCGGGCGCCCCCAGTGACAGCTACCGAAGCAGCTCCCCTCGAAGCCAAGAAGATAGAAGTTTGACACGGTCAATCCGGGTGCCCCGAGCGCTCCGGGCGCCCTGGTCAAACCTGATCCCGAAGGTAAAGGGATCAGACGCTGACTGAGACATTGACGGATCAAATGCCACGTGGGGGGGGGTGCCCCCGACATCCCGGGCGCCCCCAGGCCCTATATAAAGGGCCCTCGACCCCAAGCTTCGAACAACACTTCCAATCAACGCTTCTACGCTCTTCCGCTCTCGCGCCTCGCTTCGGAAACCTCCCAACTCGAGCCGACGACGTCCCGCTGCTCCGGAAAAGTCAACATTCATCGGATGTCGATAAAAAGAAGAGCTTTCTTTTTGTTAAAGTTTACTATACTGTATTTGTAAATCAATATTTGTAAACTTTCATTGCGCCTCATATAGAATTGCCCAAAGTAAACGGTCAACGACCGTGGGCCTTGGAGTAGGAGTCGACCTAGGATCCGAACCAAGTAAAATTACTGTGTTTGCGTTTGATTGTGTTATTCCGCTGCGTAACTGCTTTTTCTATAAATCCGAACGATTTCCGATATTCACCCCCCCCCTCTATCGATTTTCTCGATCCAACACTATGCTCTAGTCCTATCTACTAGTTCAAGGATTCTTGTGAACTTAGACGTTGAATCCCCGATCAGGAGCTCACCCCGATCTTTTTGACCTGATCTCGACCAGAGTTCAGCTCAAGATCTTAGTTTAGACCTAACCTGAGCTCGGGGCCTAAACTCGAGTGAGGTCTTTTGGGGGACGATGCTGTTGATGTAATTTTTCTACTCCTGGTGACGTGACCTCCTTAGCTGGCTTAGTATACCGTAACCCGGCATCACTAGTCTCCCCTTTAGTCTAGTTGAAGGAGGCTCAACAGGTTCAACTGACTAGACTACTACGGCTAATGTAGGGGGGTACGTGTCGGTAACTTGTGTGAGCTCATGATTTTGTCAGCATTGTGTTTTAATGGCGACCCACACCTTCATCAATGAAGTGATGATTTGTTGCCTTATTTACTGTGCCCTAGATACACTTTGCCCTTCTCAAGGTCACCTTTTCTTAATGGTTATATGACTATGGGTCAGAGTACGAGGCGTCATCTCATGTAGTAATGATTGTACAGGAGTTGGTAGAATTTTTCATTCCCAGATCGGACGGATGTGACTAGTGCCTTTAGAATAAATATCAATATCTAATAGTCCTCCTATATCCCGATAGGGTATAAAAGCACGAGGAGGCAAGGCTTCTACCTTCATCTATTTAAGTTCTCCCCCGGCGCCATCTTCTTGATCTTCCTCAGAGAGTTTGTGTTCATCTTTCTATTTCTAGGCTAATAAGTTGCTAGTTCCTACCTCTCTGCTTGATTTTTGCGTTGGTGTTTTTGTCTTGAGAAGAAATGGCCACCGAAGCATCTTCCATCCCATGGTATCGCACCATGAACTCAAGCTTCACAAGAACCTCTTTAGAGAGGCAACACACCACCTATTAGGTGCTGGAGGACAACATCCTAATCTATTCCAATGAGAATGATCATCCGGACCGCACCCCCCTCGGTCGTCGAGAGGCAGTGTTACCTTTTCTTGGAGCCACCTGGTCATCGCCCTCCTTTTTCCAATACATCCTTTTCTTTTGGCAATCTCTACCTATTTCCGAATCCCTCTCTCAACTGGGACCTAACTCCTTCCGCATTCTCATGGGGATGGTCATCCTTTTTTCACTTATATCACATTCCCCTATCTCCATAACTCTTCCACTGCTTCTTCTACCCCAAGGGAGTAGAGGAAGGTGTTTTTTATTTGTCAGCTCAATCCGACCAAGGACTAATCCGGGGCCTGCCATCTTCGAACAAGAGGTGGAAACCCCAATTTTTCTATATGCGACTTCCCCAAGGTCTACTGGTGCCTCTTCGATGGTAGAGAGAGCTGCCAGTTCAACCCTCACTGAAGGATATCCACCAAGAGAGGGGTTATTCTTAGGCCCATACTCAGCTCTCGGGCCTAGGTTTTGACAGCAAGTCTTTGCTCGAGGAGGTCGTTCTGCGCTTCTTTGGCCTGAGCCGTATTTCGGCCATAGTATCCCACTCTTTTAGTGAGTTAGTTTTTGTTTAGAAAATGATGATGACGTCTGATTGAGTCTATCTCTTGTTGGTGTAGCTGAGACCATGTTGCGAGTGGCTCTGAACTGACTAACCCATCCCTCCGAGGCTAAGCTGGAGGCTAGAGGTGCCGAGATTGTTGACCTCACCCCGGAAGTAGAGGTTCCAACTCCCGTGGTGAATTATCTTGAGCTCCACTCGACCTCCCGAGCTACTCTAGTCAAGGTGGGGTCTGAGGAAGAGGAGTCTGACACTCCTTTTTGGGTCTCCTATAAGAGGAAATGCATTGCAGAGACCACCCACCTAGACGAGCCCTCGAGGTCTGCCATACTCACCGAGACCCTAGTTGAGAGCCCATAGCCATGACGCATCCATCTCCCATCCCCACCCTTCGAGACAGAGTAGATATTAAGCAAGCTTTCCCCCTTGGCAGGCTTTTTCTTCCTCGAGATGCCTCCATTCCAGCCAGGTCAGTCCCAGCCACACCTAGCTATATTCGACCTACCTTCGCTAGCTCCATCTCGGTAAGAGCAGCTTGCCAGCTCTTCAACACCCCCATTCGACCTGCTTGGGTCGAGTCAATCAGCTCCCTTGACCTCGGTGGAGCTAAACGCAAGCTCAGAGTGGCTGGATGCCCCCCCCTCCGTCCTGCCACTCGTTACTCTAGAAGAGGTCGGGGTAGGTCCCTCAAGTCTACCAGAAGAGAAGTCCATTCCTCTTCCCGAGTCCTTGGACCCCCGCCTCGACCTGACACTTTTAAGCCCTGTGGTCACAAGAGTGTCGGATGGAGAGGCAATAGCAGAAGGCATGCCAATACGGGCCCTGTTCGAGGAGCTAATGGGGACCAGTGCTGATCATATGTCAAGGTTGATGATTTTTTGCCATCGTTATCCAGAATTTCTAGGGTCGTTGCAAGCTTAGGGATCAGGTGGAGAGCCTGACCTTGAAGTTGTCAGGCTGCCAGGTCACCATCGCCAAGTTGAAGATAGAGGTGGTCCGATTGAAATCCCTGTCTGAGGATCCCTAATATAGCTAGCTGAGATCCAGCTCCTCATGTAGATAATCACAGACAACAAGATCTCAGTCTTGGACACCAAGTAAGCCTTAAGCCAATGCCAAAATGAAATTGATTCCCTAACAGCTAAGGTTAAGTCCTTGGAGGCGGAGAAGAAAAAGAAGGGCAAGAAGGCCCAGTGCCTAGTGGTCGAGCTCGAATAGGAGACTCAGAAGCGGGCCTCCTCTGAGGCGGCTAAGGAGGTGACCTATGCCGAGCTAGTATCCTGTCGGCAGTAGTTCCACCTTTTGGAGGTCGAATTGAGTGCTACTCGGGAAGAAGCCAAGTCCCTCCACTCTATGATAGAGAGCCAACTTCAAGAGCTAAGAGGCACTCCGAGAGGAGTCCGAGACGAAGCAGGCCACGCTGGAGGGCAAGATGCACTCTTCTCGGGTATCTGCCTGAGTGGCTGAGGAAATGGGTCAAGTCTAGGCGATTGAGCTGGAGTGCCTCCACTTGGAGGTGCAATCAACCCAGGTGGAGGTGGCGACCCTTCACTCTTCTTCTCAGAGCTCTGGTCAGCTCTAAAGATGCAGCAGGGGCTCCTAGAGTGCAAGGAGGCCAAGCTACAGGAGCACCGATCAGAGGAACCCTCTCTGGGAGGCTCAGAAGAAGGCTTTCCTTACTTTAGAGAAGTTCTATAATCTAGTGGGGGAGTGCCTCCTCCGAATGGTAGAGCACGGCGTTGCGGATGCCATTCAGCAGTTGACTGAGGTGGGTCTCATCCCGGTGGACCAACCTTGGCCTTCGGTTTCCTTGTCCCGAATCACTAATAACCTCCCGGATGAGGACTTGGTGGACCTCTGAGACATGTGATGTCTATTTCGCATTTGTTTTTTGTAGCACCTGTAACTCCAAAATTTTCATGAAATGAAAGCAGAACATTTTGGGTGGCGCATTGTACTTGTGTCACGAGTCGATCATGGTTGGGTATGGGTATGGGTATGTCACCTCAACCTATGCTCTAGAGGAACCGATTGGGGTGCTCAGTATTCTTATCTTAGGATCTCGACCACGACTATGTCCCAGTCTGGGGGAGTATGGGCCTTGAAAAGGACGCAAACGATACGGCATGTGCTCGACCTATGGAGGGTGAGGTTGATATCGTAGTCCGACGATCTCGACCCTGACAAAGTCCCAGTCCAGGAGAGTTTGGGCTCTAAAAAGAACGCAGGCAATACAACATATGCTCGACTCACAGAGGGCGAGGATGCTACCGCAACCCGAGGATCTAGACCCTGACAAAGTCCCAATCTAGGGGTGTTTGGCCAGTGAAAAAGATGTAAGCGATACAGCATATGCTCAACCCGCAGCGGGTGAGGTTGCTACCATAGCACAAGAATCTTGACCCCGACTAAGTCCCAGTCCAGGAAAGTTTGGGCCCTGAAAAGAATGCAGGCGATATGACATGTGCTTGACCCCCGGAGGGTGGCGTTGCTACCGCAGCCCGAGGATCTTGACCTAAGTCCCAGTCTAGGAGAGTTTGGGTCCTAAAAAGGATGCATGCGATACAACATGTGCTCAACCTGCGGAGGGCGAGGTTGCTACCGCAACATGAGGATCTCGACCCTAACTAATTCCCAGTCCGAGAGATTTTGGGCTCTGAAAAGGATGCAGGTGATACGACATGTGTTTGACCCACGAAGGACGAGGTTGCTACTGCAGCTCGACGATCTCGAGCCCAACTAAGTCCCAGTCCAGGTGTAACGACCCGGAAAATTCTCTTAATATTTTTTTAAATATTGAGCATGTCTAGATAATTTTCTGAGGGACCTAGAAATATTAATACAGATTTTAGCCTAGAAATCCATGTTTTCTCATTTAAATTGGGAAAAATAAGCACTAATGGGCTTTATATGGGCTTTCTAGTACCTTAATTATTGGTGTATTTTAGGTAAAAATTTATGTAAATATAAAGAGGTTTTAATGAGAAATATTAACATAATTATGGGGGGATTTTTGAAGGATTTTCGAAATAATAGAAAATAAAAAAAAATAAAATACAAAAATTAGTGCATGCACCAAGGATTGAACCTTGGACCTCTTGTTCAACCATGCATGCTCTAACCAATTCACCTAGCAAGGGAGTGCTATGAGGAAATGAAGTGGATTATGGTTAAGGCTTAGGAAAAATGAAGAGTCATCAACCATGACTCTTCACTTGCCCTCCTTAATGTGTTATAAAGAGGGGGTTTGGGAGTTTCTTTCTTCCTTCCATCAATTCCACCTCTCTTCTTCCTCCTCCCTCAAGCTTGCCGAAACTTCAAGGAAGGTTTTCTTTGAGAAAACATCACAAGAGGGCTTAATCTTCAAGTGTTAAGGGTCATCTACAAGTTTACAAGGGCTAAGGGTGATCAAGGGACAACCAAAGTCTTCAGCATCGTCCCTTTTAAGGTCTAAAAACCAAGATAACCCAAGGTAAGACCCCCCTCACCTATGGTGTAATGGTTTTTCCTTGATGTGGATATGATCTAAGTTTTTATTTAAGATCTAAGATGAAAATCCATGAAGAAGAAGTTAGGGTTTCAGCCACTTGCAAGTTTCATGGCTAGGTTTAGTTTCTAACTCTCAAATGATGGTTCTTATGATTTATTATGATGTAAGTGATGTTGGTGGTGATTTACATGAAATTTTACATGATTATAAGGCCTAATGAATTTCGGCCAAGAACCCTAACCCATGGTTGGACCTTGATCTAACCATTCAACATATAAGTTTTGGTTCCCTATGGCATGATGGGTAGAAATTATGTTTTATAGGAATTTTTCATGAACTTTAGGGACCCTTAAAGTTTCAGCCAAGGGCAAGAACTAGGGTTAAAGGATTAGGGTTGGCCTTAAGTACGGAATCAAATGTTTTCTATGGCCTAGTATGTATGTATGAGATGTTGTTTGGGGATTTATGCAAAGTTTTCATGGACCTAGGGTTCCTTGGGGCTTTCGGCCAAGGACATAGCCTAGGGCTAGGGTTGGGTTAAAACTACAAAGATGCTTGTTTATAGGTTACTAAGATGTATGTTTAAGTATGATGGAAGAATTTCTATGTTAACCAAACCCTTAGTTTATATGTCATGAATTATATGTTAGGTCACTTGTGGTGATAACTCATAAATGTTTAGACATGTGCCATGATTTATGAATGATAGGTATGTATGCTAGGTTTTATGAATGATATGTATGTATGCCATGTTTTATGAATAATATGTATGTATGCCATGTTTTATAAATGATATGTAGGTATGCCATGTTTTATGAGTGAGATGTAGGTATGCCATGATTTATGAATGATATGTATGTATGCCATGCTTTATGAATAATTTGTATGTATGCCATGATTTATGAATGATATGTATGTATGTCATGCTTTATGAATAATTTGTATATATGTCATGCTTATGAATATATGTACGTATGCCATGTTTAAGAATCAAAATGATGAAGGAAGTTAAAGTTCATGCCTTCGAGGCATAATGATGATATGGAATGAAAATGAAGGATGAAGTTAAGGTTCATGCCTTCAAGGCATAACGATGAAGTTAAGTATGATGAATGAATGAATATGCTATGAATGATTATGAATGAAGAAGCATGTGAAAGTATTTTATTTTATGAATGGACTTGTACCGGACATAAGTAAGGTCCACGGTTCTGGACTACCGATGAAGCTGTCCACGGTTCGGGACTACCGATGAAGCTATCCTTACGGTTCGGGACTACCAATGAAGCTGTCCTTACCCTAGTAGGTCGAGATTAGCTACCTCGTATTTACTTAGGGATGCGCGCATATGATGTATGAATGTGGTACAAGCCCGGGCCCAATGAATGTTATGATTATGTTAAAGTATTTAAAAGCATGATTTTAAAGGTTAAGCATCCTTATATATATATACATTGCCACATGCATCCATCCATGTTATGCATTATATTTATGATAAGAATATTATGCAAAGTAAGTTATGCAAGGTATCTTTGTGGGATTTTTCGGGCCGCGAAAACCGGTTTTTCGCGTCGCCGAAACCCCGAAAGCCCCAATAGAAAGGATCCGAGCGAAGAAAACCATTTCAAAAATTTACGAGTGCTCGTTTACATGCTTCAAAATCGATCTACAACCTAGATCTATTAGAGAAGAGAAAACTACCTTCGATGCGTGCCCCGCAATTCCCGCTCGCTCCTCGGTTGGTGTCGGATCTCAAGGATACAAAGTAGCAACCCTCTAGAAGTATCCACACAAGCAAGAGAGTGGAGAGGAGAGCCCAAAAGTGTGCTAGCACTACTTGGGGTCTCGGCAAGATGAGAGGAGAGGGAGAGCCAAACAAAACAAAACCAAGTAAGGAGAAGAAAAATGAATCACACACCCACACAAAAAACTCCTTTTGTGTGTTTAAGTGGCCGACCATTTAATGGCCATTATTGGCCATTAAGTGGCCGGCCACCACCTTTGGTAACCCCCTATTTGAATTCAAAATTCAAATGGGGAGGTTACTTAGCCTTGATGATGATGCCAAGTCATCACTTGGTCAAGTCAAGGTGATGTGGCTTGAGTCAAGTCAAACTTGCCTCTTATGGACTTTCCATATTTAGCC
The DNA here is from genome assembly GCA_024364735.1 of Boesenbergia rotunda. NCBI lineage: Eukaryota > Viridiplantae > Streptophyta > Magnoliopsida > Zingiberales > Zingiberaceae > Boesenbergia > Boesenbergia rotunda. The sequence goes on from JAGFNQ010009973.1 coordinate 85,382, forward strand.
AAAGTCAAACTTTGACTTCATTACTCTCCCATGATTAGATTCATCCAACACTTGGATCAAACTCGAGTCCAACTCAAGTTGTCTAATTTGAGTCAAGTCAAACTTGCCTTTTATGGACTTTCCATATTTAGCCAAAGTCAAACTTTGACTTCATTACTCTCGGTCCATCATATGGACTTATTCTCCATCTATTGCTCTATGTGTGTGACCCTATAGGTTCTTGTAACGTTGGCAATGCCCTAAACCTATTTAATGACATAAGCAATGAGAGGTATCTAGCAACACATCATTGCTCCCCAAGTTACAAGAATGTTGAGATCCAACATCACCATTGTGACTAATAATTGTGACCATCACAATATGTGACAACGTCCTTCTATCCTCGATATCTAAATTGATCTTTCATGAGGCATAGAACGTGTCATCCTCAAATCAATCTATATGTCTTGATCTCCAAGTAGACTCACTATAATCAAATAAGCTTAATATCCAATATTGCATTATTTGGGCATGGCCATGCACTTAGTGGTCTTACTCTATCAAGAACGAAGATATCACTCCCGTCATATAGGAGGGATAGATCCCATCTACGTTACTCACATCCCTCCGCATAATTTGTTACAAACCCAGTAATCGCCTTTATAGTCCACCCAGTTACGGGTGACGTTTGACGAAGCCAAAGTACGTAACTCCTTATGTAGGGAACTATGGTAACTTCAGGTCTAGGACTATAGTCATACTAATAGTCACATGAGAAAGTATATGACACTCATATAACGATCCATGATACTTTCTCATGGCGGCCCATTCAATATACATTCTCTAATGTATACCCATGTGTCAACTTGATATCTCATATCCATGACTTGTGAGATCAAGTCATCATGTTGACCTACATGCTAGTCTCTATGCATTAACATTGTCCTTGAATGTTAATACTTGACTAGGAATAATTAAGAGTAGTGTTCTCTATATCATATCACTATCGATTCAACTAATCGATTGATATAGATAAGAACCTTCTACTCAAGGACGTTATTATACTAAGTTATTTGGAACCAATACACATAAGTACAATAACCATAAGAAATGCCTTTATATATAAGAAATATATATACAAGAATATGATATAATGAGTCCAAAAAGTAATCATCATATGATTGGCTCTAGGGCTCTCACTAACAATCTCCCACTAGCACTAGTGTCAATCGCTGTAGTATCTAATACCCAATGACCTAGTGTGACCATCATGCTTCATCTGTGCCAAAGCCTTGGTCAAGGGATCTGCGACGTTAGCCTCTGTGGGTACTCTGCAAATCTTCACATCTTCTCGATCGATGATCTCTCGAATGAGATGGAATCGCCGTAGTATGTGTTTGGTCCACTGGTGTAAGCGAGGTTCCTTAGCCTGCGCAATAGCTCCATTGTTGTCACAATAGAGCTCTACGGGATCAGATATGCTAGGAACCACCCCAAGCTCAGTGATAAACTTGCGAATCCAAACTGCCTCCTTTGCTGCCTCTGATGCAGCAATATACTTAGCTTCTGTTGTAGAATCTGCAACTGTGTCCTGCTTCGAACTCTTCCAGCTCACAACTCCTCCATTCAAGCAAAACACGAACCCTGACTGCGATCTGTAATCATCCTGGTCAGTTTGGAAGCTGGCATCAGTGTAACCCTTTACAACTAGATGCTCATCGCCTCCAAATATCAAAAAATATTCCTTAGTCCTTCTCAAGTACTTAAGGATATTCTTGACTGCTATCCAGTGACGTTCACCTGGATCTGACTGGTACCTGCTCGTCATGCTCAAAGCATACGAGACATCAGGACGAGTACATAACATGGCGTACGTGATAGATCCTATGGCAGAAGCATAAGGGATCTTATCCATGCGGTCTCTCTCCTCTCTAGAAGAGGGACTCTGAGTCTTCGAAAGACTCACACCATGTGACATTGGCAGAATTCCTCTCTTGGAATTCTGCATGGCAAAACGGTGTAATACCGTATCGATGTATGTACTCTGACTTAGGCCAAGCAATCTCTTAGATCTATCTCTATAGATCTTAATGCCTAGAATGTAGGCTGCTTCACCTAAGTCCTTCATTGCGAAACAAGTCCCCAACCAAGTCTTCACAGACTGTAGCGAAGGGATGTTGTTCCCAATGAGTAGTATGTCATCCACATACAAGACTAGGAAGACTACTGTGCTCCTACTAACCATCTTGTAGACACAAGGTTAATCTTCGTTCTTGATGAAACCAAATTGATTGATCGCATCATCGAATCGAAGATTCCAGCTCCGAGAAGCTTGCTTTAGACAATAAAATGGTCCTATGCAGCTTGCATACTCTGCCAGTATGCTGTGGATCTACAAAACCCTCAGGCTGTGTCATGTACACATCCTCGAGGAGGTTTCCATTCAGAAACGCTGTCTTGACATCCATCTGCCAGATCTCATAATCGTGGTAGGCTGCAATAGCAAGCATGATCCGAATGGACTTAAACATCGCTACTGGAGAAAAAGTTTCATCATAGTCAATACCATGAATTTGCTTGAAACCTTTAGCTACCAGTCTACCCTTATAGGTATGAGTAAGTCCATCCATGTTAGGCTTTCTCTTAAAGACCCACTTACACCCAATGGGTTTGACCCCTTCAGGTGGATCAACCAAGGTCCAAACTTGGTTAGTGTGCATGGATTCCATTTCGGATCTCATGGCTTCCAGCCATGACTCAGAATCTGGGCTCATCACAGCTTCCTGATAGGTGGTAGGCTCATTCTCAATAATCATAACGTCATCATGGTCAGGCAAGAGAAATGAATATCTCTCAGGCTGACGACGTACCCTATCAGACCTGCGAAGAGGTAGGTCTACCTGAACAGGTTGTTGTTCCACAACTTCTTGTGTAACAATCTCATCCACAACTTCTTGTGGTTCCTGTTCAGTATCCATCAAGGGCTCAGTGCTATGGTCGTTGTCTTGAACTTCTTCAAGATCAAACGAACTCCCACTAGTCTTTCTAGAAACAAAGTCCCTTTCTAGAAAGACCCCAGTCTTAGCAACAAACACTTTGTGTTGACTGGGAATGTAGAAGTAATATCCCTTAGTTTCCTTGGGATATCCCACGAAATAGCACTTATCGGACTTGGGTCCCAGTTTGTCTGAGACTTGACGTCTAACGTAAGCCTCACAACCCCAAACCCTCATGAAAGACATCTTGGGACTCCTCCCAGTCCATATCGTATATGGTGTCTTCATGACCGCCTTTGATGGAACACGGTTAAGTGTGAACGCTGCCGTGTCTAGAGCATATCCCCAAAAGGATATAGGAAGATCTGCGTGACTCATCATAGATCGTATCATATCTAATAAGGTACGATTCCTCCTTTCGGATACACCATTCCACTGTGGTGTCCCAGGAGGAGTGAGTTGAGATAGAATCCCACACTCAGCTAAATAGTCACGAAACTCATGGCTCAAGTATTCTCCACCTCGATCTGATCGAAGTATTTTAATACTCTTGCCGAGTTGGTTTTGTACTTCATTTCTGAATTCTTTGAACTTTTCAAAGGACTCGGACTTATGTGTCATCAAGTACACATAACCATATCTACTGAAATCATCAGTAAATGTGATGAAGTATCTATAACCACCTCGAGCAGCAACATTGAAAGGGCCACATACATCAGAATGTATGAGTCCTAACAAATCTGTTGCCCTCTCGCTTATGTCCACTAAAGGGAGTCTTAGTCATCTTGCCTAGAAGGCATGACTCGCATGTCTCATATGATTCAAAAACAAATGAATCCAGCAATCCATCCTTATGGAGCTGGGACAAGCGACTCTCATTTATGTGGCCTAAGCGACAGTGCCAGAGATAGGTTGGGTTCAACTCATTTGATCTCAACCTCTTGGTACTTACATTATAGATAGGGCGTTCTAAGTCTAGAATGTAGAGTCCGTTGATAAGATCTGCACTACAATAGAACATTTCATTTAAATAGACTGAACAACATTTGTTCTTAATTATAAATGAGAAGCCTTTCTTGTCTAGACAAGAAACAGAAATTATGTTCTTAGTAAGTGCAGGTACATAACAACAATCATCTAGTTCCAGTACAAGCCCAGAGGGCAGAGATAGAAAATAAGTTCCTACAGTAACAGCAGCAACTCGTGCTCCATTGCCTACTCGTAGGTCCACCTCACCCTTTGCCAATGCCCTGCTATTTCTCAGCCCCTGCACATTGGTACAAATGTGAGAAGCACATCCAGTATCTAATACCCATGATGTAGAAATAGAAAGGTTGACTTCTATAACATATATACCTGAAGTAGAAGGCTCGCTTCTTTTCTTCTTAAGATCCTCCAGGTAGATCTTGCAGTTTCTTTTCCAATGCCCTTTCTCACCGCAATGGAAACAGGTGGCATCCTTCTGCACCCCACCCTTGGGTTTAAGTGCTGCAGAGCTGGCTTTGCCCTTGGTTTGGGTCTTACCCTTACCTTTGGGCTTCCACTTACCCTTGCCTTTGCCCTTCTGTACCATCAGGACGGTACTAGGCTTGGTGAGATTAGGCTCAGCAGTTCTTAACATGTTGAGTATCTCGGGAAGTGGTTTGTCTAATTCGTTCATGTTGTAATTCATGACGAATTGACGGTAACCTGGCGGCAACGATTGCAGAATCAGGTCGGTAGCCAGCTCTTGGCCCAAGGGAAACCCTAGTCTATCGAGGTTCTCGACGTACCCAATCATCTTGAGTACGTGAGTTCCTACTGGGGTTCCCTCTTTCATCTTGCATGAAAAGAGGGCTTGAGTCACTTCGAACCGCTCATGCCTTGCCTGCCCTTGATATAATTGCTTGAGGTGGCCAATCATATCGTAAGCATTCATGTTCTCGTGTTGCTTCTGAAGCTCAGAGGACATGAAGCATAGCATTAGGCACGACACGTCTAACGCGTCGTCTTGATGCTTTTGATGAGCATCTCTAACGCTACGGATGGCTGAGGGTGGTGGTGCTTCAGGAACTGCTTGCTCTAGAACGTACAGCTTACGTTCCTATTTGAGGACTATCCTCAAGTTCCTGTACCAGTCCAGGAAATTAGCTCCAGTGAGCTTGTCCTTCTCAAGGACAGATCGCAGAGAGAGAGTATTCGCGTTTGAAGACATGACAATCTACAACAGATAAATGCAGAGAATAAATATCATATTCTAGTAATCATCTAATTAGGCCTTTAATTAAATGATGCTCCCACTAAATTATAGGAATTTTGGTGGAATCAAGTCATTGGAGTGGTCAAACCACACTACTAGATCCGTACCAATTTACTATAATTTATGTGGGACAAGATCCACATCATACTATGCCTTGAGTTAGCTTTGGCTAAATCGCCCAAGACTTAGTATGATCGGTAGATAACTAATTTATCAATTACATCTCTATGCAACTCTTGTTTATAGGATCAAGATTTAACGTTTACGAATAATCTTGAGTTAGCTTTGGCTAAATCGCTCAAGACTATTTAAAACGGTGATTTTGTCCTACCCTTTCCAACTATTGGAATACGCCTATAGCTTTACTCGATCCAATTGAGTTAACTAGTTACTCAATCTGATTGAGCTCGATCTAACCCGAGCCGTGATAGGCGGGACCAAGGTTGTCCCTCCGCATCCTACCAAGATTAAATGCGTTGCTCTGCTTTGGCAGAATCGACAAGCGCATATGATCGAGGTAGTGATGGGTATCAGGGCCCGGTAGGCGTTTACGAGTTGATTCGATTTTAGATCTAATCTAATCGAGGATGTGCATCACATCTAGGCATTTATGAAATCTAATTTAATCCTAAATGTGTATTAAGTGCACATCAAAATGTGGTTCACACATTACTTGTGCATCTCATACACTTAAGTTTATTTTTACTATTCTACATTATCATGCATCATATACATCACAAGCATAGCAATAATAAAAATAAACATAAGTGACTGGTCATGGCCCTACTAAGACTCTCTCAAGCCAATGAGAGGATCCGATGGTCAACCTAGGTCTAGCGGCTTCTCCAAGCGCTTCCTCTTGACCGTCTTGGTGTTGTCGGCTAGTTCTCCCGAGTCCAAGTTCTCCGGAATTTCCGTCGTCTTCACTTTTGTACATTACAAATTTTTATACTCGAGTTACATTCGAGTCTAATTATGAAATACAATAGAAATAAAATATTAAAAGCCAACACGCAGGTCGCAAACACAATACAACACGCATATGTACAAAAACGGCGCGCAGGCCGTATTATGAATTACAACACAATTTTAATCTTATTAAAAATTGGGTTTTGGGCCATGACCATCACACTACTGTACATAATTCAAAATTATGTAATTTTACAGATTTTATATAATTTTTCTACTGATTTTTAGAATTTTTCGAGTCACAACTCCGCGGCGGTCCCGGTAAGCGGGTTTCGGGCGTAATCGCGAGACAAGGCCCCTTGCGGGGTTAGGGGCAGCGCCCCTACTCGTGAAATAACCTTCACGAGTGTCTTCTTGCGATTATACAGCGCCTTTACCCACTGTCCCAAAATCCATTTGGGCGAAACTTGCCGTTTCGGAGAAGTTTTTCTCGGTGGCAAAGTGTACAAGTGCTTCGCACTCGTCGCTTTGCCTCTACGAGGAAAAATACTCAAAAATCCTAAAATTTAGAAAAATTACAGAAGCATAAAATTATCTAAATTTTGTATCTAATACAAAAAAATAAAAACCAAAACGAGCACAAGCTTCTCTCGTGGCTCTGATACCACTGTGGGATTTTTCGGGCCGCGAAAACCGCTTTTTCGCGTCGCGGAAACCCCGAAAGCCCCAATAGAAAGGATCCGAGCGAAGAAAACCATTTCAAAAATTTACGAGTGCTCGTTTACATGCTTCAAAACCGATCTACAACCTAGATCTATTAGAGAAGAGAAAACTACCTTCGATGCGTGCCCCGCAATTCCCGCTCGCTCCTCGGTTGGTGTCGGATCTCAAGGATGCAAAGTAGCAACCCTCTAGAAGTATCCACACAAGCAAGAGAGTGGAGAGGAGAGCCCAAAAGTGTGCTAGCACTACTTGGGGTCTCGGCAAGATGAGAGGAGAGGGAGAGCCAAACAAAACAAAACAAGTAAGGAGAAGAATGAATCACACACCACACAAAAAACTCCTTTTGTGTGTTTTAAGTGGCCGGCCATTTAATGGCCATTATTGGCCATTAAGTGGCCGGCCACCACCTTGTAACCCCCTATTTGAATTGAAAATTCAAATGGGGAGGTTACTTAGCCTTGATGATGATGCCAAGTCATCACTTGGTCAAGTCAAGGTGATGTGGCTTGAGTCAAGTCAAACTTGCCTCTTATGGACTTTCCATATTTAGCCAAAGTCAAACTTTGACTTCATTACTCTCCCATGATTAGATTCATCCAACACTTGGATCAAACTCGAGTCCAACTCAAGTTGTCTAATTTGAGTCAAGTCAAACTTGCCTTTTATGGACTTTCCATATTTAGCCAAAGTCAAACTTTGACTTCATTTACTCTCGGTCCATCATATGGACTTATTCTCCATCTATTGCTCTATGTGTGTGACCCTATAGGTTCTTGTAACGTTGGCAATGCCCTTAAACCTATTTAATGACATAAGCAATGAGAGGTATCTAGCAACACATCATTGCTCCCCAAGTTACAAGAATGTTGAGATCCAACATCACCATTGTGGACTAATAATTGTGACCATCACAATATGTGACAACGTCCTTCTATCCTCGATATCTAGATTGATCTTTCATGAGGCATAGACCGTGTCATCCTCAAATCAATCTATATGTCTTGATCTCCAAGTAGACTCACTATAATCAATAAGCTCAATATCCAATATTGCCTTATTTGGGCAT
>JAGFNQ010009974.1:0-29056 GCA_024364735.1 Boesenbergia rotunda
CCCACCTTCTCCTGCCTTAGACGGATCATTACTTTTGTCTACTTCTCGACTCTAATGCACGACTAATAGAAATGCGGAAATCTTTTTTTTTCTTTTAAATTCATCTAAGAATGATATTCTAACTTAAGTAGTCATGCATGATACCATGTCACACTTTCTTTCTCAAAAACTCGTAAAATGATACTTATTGAAACCTGCCTCGCCCAACTCAGCTTTCGGGTATCAGTCGACTGATACTGTATCAGTCGACTGATAGGCCTGAAATCTGAATTTTCAGGTTTCGGCACTTGCTTCAAAACTCCACCAAACCTATACTTTCGAGCCATATAGAATCATGACACCATTTCTATACTCTATGTCAGTTTCCTAAACAATTTAGCTAATCAAAATGAATCCATAAACTTGAAATTAGGACTTTTGCGGAAGAAAATGAGCTATTCGAGTTTATATGAACTTTAACAATAGAGTTTGTACCAATCTTGACTCCTATGCGTTCATAACACCAAATACATGTTCTATAACCTTGCTAAAGCATTATGAAACCTGAATGCAACTTTTCTAAACATATTTAAGCAATAAAACTTGATTCAAAGAGGAATTAATACTATCTTGGCACAAACATCTATTTCTCCAACAAAGTATCAATATTTCCAACTACTCATACTTTTACTCATCCAATGCAATCATAAGGATATGTAGGCTAAATGAAATGACATGGAATCTTTACTCTAAGAAATTGAGCATGTAAAACTATCCAAAGCTTAAATGTTCGCTAAACTCCATAAAGCAAGAACTTGAAATTGAATAAACTAAAACATTGTAATTCAAATAACTAAATTGTCTCGTCTCAAAGATCTCTCCAAAATCAGCCACCACACACACTTTACTCAGCACCGCCTCGTCGCCTTCCTTCAGAATTGCTTGCCTTTACCTTTATCTGCAGTAAGAGGAAATGCAACTAGTAAGCAAAAAGCTTAGTAAGTACTATCTAGCTCACAAAATCTCGAAATGTGCAAACATGCTTCTTGATCAATATGAAAATCATATGAGATACTTATATGCTTGAAAGAAAACTAAGAACATGTATAACTCAAAACATGCATACTCAAGCAATAATAAATCTCAATTTACTTTTCTTGGCTCAACTTGAAACTTTAGCTAATCTTTAACTTTTTGAAAACTCTTTAAACTTTAGAAACTTTGCTAAAGCATATACTTGAAAATAATAATCACTTGGATCCACTGAAGACGTAAGTACCATCTCATGCGCGTTCCCTAAAAGGTTGGGGTAGCGAGCCACCAATCCTAATAGAGCAGACCTTGGTCTACCAGGGCCAAGACCTTGGAATTGGACACCTGGATTTCTTTAACGACGCCCTTGGACGCCGGGTACTGGCCTTAGAAAATAAAATAGCTTTTCTTTCTTTTCTTTCTTATCTGTAAATGCCTTGGCATTTTCTCGAGCACCTTGCGTGCTAAAATCCCTAAGTCTTGACTTTGGAGATTTCTTAAGGCCTTGGCCTTTTCTTTTCTTATCTTTATCTTCTCTTTTCTTTTCTCATAACTTTCTTAGCCCCTAATCTCACATAGGGTGCTTTATCAAACTTATACAAGCATATAATGAACTAAGATCACATGCAAAAACTTAAACAAAAAGGAAATATCTCTTTTAAAAACTTTTAAGGGAAATTCTTGCGGAAAAACCGCCTCTTACTGCAGGTGAGCAGTACTTACATTGATATCTTGGACTTACAACCAAGATTGACGTCTAGGACTCGGGAGAAACTTGAAATCTCGGAGAATTCTTCGCGCCTACGCGTTCTCCTCGTCGAGACGAATACAACGCTCCGCTTTCTTTGATCCCTCCTTGGCCGGCGCCCCTTGGAAGAGAGGAGAAGGGCTTGGGCGTGCGTGCGTGAGAGGGAGAGGCTGCTTCGCGCGGCTAGGGTGAGGAAGAGAAACCCAAAATTCTAATTTCCTCTCTTAACTTATCTATTTATACTTATGGGGCGGATCGACCTAACTACACCTTAAATATATTTCTCTCCACCCTTTGCTGTGCTTGATACCCTAGCTTGGCTGGTCGCGCGCTTGCCTGGTCTCCTGCTGGTCGCGGGTTCGAACCCCCGGCTGCCCTTAAACGTTTTTCTTTTTTTTATATACTAAACGAACTCGGAAAATTTCATAAAAATATTCTAAAAATCCCTAAAAATATCTAGAATATTTCTAAACCATTTTTAAATAATTCTAAGGACTTTAAGAACTAAAAATGGGAATTTTGGGGCGTTACAATCCCCCATACCTTATGAAAAGTTCGTCCTCGAACTTAGAATAATTCTGGATATCTCTCTCTCATGCTGTCCTCACGTTCCCAAGTAGCCTCTTCATGCTGTTGATTCTGCCAGATGACCTTCACTAGTGGCACTTCTTTGTTTCTTAATCTTTTAACTGTTTTGTCCACTATCTGTGTCGGTCTGCTCTCATAACTAAGATCTTCTTGGATCTGTACTGACTGAGGCTGAATCACTTGGCTAGGGTCGTGAATACACTTCTTTAGCATAGAGACATGAAAGGTACTGTGGATAGCTGACATATCCTCTGGCAAGTCCAGCTCATAGGCTACTTTCCCAACTCTCTTTATAATCTTGTAGGGTCCTATGTAGCGAGGACTCAGCTTGCCCTTCTTGCCAAATCTCACCACTCCCTTCATGGGAGCGACCTTGAGAAATACTGAATCTCCAACTTGGAATTCAAGTGGACTACGGCGTGTGTCAGCATAACTTTTCTGTCTACTCTGGGCAGTCTCAATCCTCTGGCGGATCGTCTGGATAGCCTGAGCGGTCTCATCTATAAGCTCAGTCTGGCTGCCTAATCCTGACTCCATCTCTTTCTTCTCACCAGCTTCTTGCCAACATATGGGTGATCTACATTTTCTGCCATATAATGCCTCATAAGGTGCCATCCTGATGGTGGCCTGATAGCTATTGTTGTAGGCAAACTCAGCTAAGCACAGAAATTTGCACCAACTACCTTTAAAGTCCAATGCACAAGCCCTGAGCATGTCTTCTAAAATCTGATTTACTCTCTCTGTTTGCCCATCTGTCTGGGGATGGAAAACTGTGCTGAACTGAAGTCTGGTGCCTAGGGCGTCCTGAACACACCTCCAAAAATGGGAGGTGAACCGCCCATCTCTGTCAGAAACGATCGACTTCGGAACTCCGTGAAGCCTGATCACTTCTTTCACGTACAGCTGTGCTAACTGCTCTACCGAATGCGATAACTTGATGGCTAGGAAGTGGGCAGACTTGGTCAATCTATCCACTATCACCCATATTGCATCGTGTCCATGGGTGGTCCTTGGGAGGCCTGTGATAAAATCCATGGATATTTCTTCCCACTTCCACTCTGGAACTCCTCCTGGTCTCTGGTGTTCTGCTTTGACTCTCTGGCAGGTCAAGCAGGTACTGATATATCTGGCCACGTCTCGCTTGAGTCGAGACCACCAGAATCCTTTCTTTAAATCTTGATACATCTTGGTAGAACTAGGATGCATAGAGTACGGGGTACTGTGGGCTTCTTCTAAAATATTCTTTCTTAGTTCCTCATCATTGGGGACGCAAAGGCGGTCTCCAAAATAGAGGATGCCACTATCTGATACTCGAAACTCTGAATTTTCTGCCTCTTGGATCCCCTGCTTGATCTTCTGGATTTCTGGGTCTTGACTTTGCTTTCTTTGTATATCCACAAGCAGGGTTGACTCTAGAGTCAATGCAGAAAGTTGCCCAATTATTACCTCGACTCCAAAATCCTTTATTTCTTTCTGAAGTGGTAGAGACAGTGATGAAAGGGACATCAGTGCTGCACAGGATTTTCTGCTCAGTGCATCTGCCACTTTATTAGCTTTACCTGGGTGGTAGAGGATTTCACAGTCATAATCTTTGACCAACTCTAGCCACCTGCGCTGCCTCATATTCAGGTCCTTCTGAGTGAAGAAGTACTTCAAACTTTGATGGTCTGTGAAGATTCTGCACTGCACTCCATACAGGTAGTGTCTCCAGAGCTTCAGTGCGAAAACCACAGCTGCTAGCTCAAGGTCATGGGTAGGGTAATTCTTCTCATAGTCCTTGAGCTGTCTGGAGGCATATGCTATTACTTTACCATCTTGCATGAGGACAGCTCCAAGGCCCATCTTGGATGCATCACTGTAGATGTCAAAGGCCTTGTCACTCTCTGGAACAGTCAGGATGGGAGCACTGGTCAGTCTCTTCTTCAGCTCTAGAAAACTGTGCTCGCATTTATCTGACCATTCAAACTTCTTGTCCTTTCTGGTCAAGGCTGTGAGTGGAGAGGCTATCCTGGAAAAGTCCTCCACAAATTTTCTGTAATATCCTGCCAGGCCTAAGAAGCTTCTGATTTCACTGGCATTCTTGGGTCTACACCAGTTGCTGATTGCTTCTATCTTGGCTGGATCAACTTGAATGCCTTCTTTGGATACAATGTGACCTAGGAAGGTCACCTGATCTAGCCAAAACTCACACTTTGAGAATTTTGCATAGAGCTTCTCCTGCTGAAGGATCTGCAGCACTATCCTCAAGTGTGTAGCATGGTCCTCTGGAGTCTGTGAGTATATGAGAATATCATCAATAAATACAATGACGAATTTATTGAGATACTCCCTGAAGATGTGGTTCATCAGCTCCATGAAGACTGCTGGAGCATTGGTTACTCCAAAAGGCATTACTACAAATTCGTAGTGGCCGTATCTTGTCCTGAAGGCCGTCCTGGGGATGTCACTTTCTTTAACCTTTAGCTGATGATACCCAGAACGCAGGTCTATCTTCGAGAACACTGTAGCCCCTTTGAGTTGATCAAATAAATCATCTATTCTAGGAAGGGGGTACTTGTTCTTGATGGGTACCTTGTTCAGAGCTTTGTAGTCTATGCACAGACGCATAGACCCATCCTTCTTCTTGACGAAAAGTACAGGAGCTCCCCAGGGTGAATGACTCGGGCGAATGAAGCTCTTGTCTAGTAGCTCCTGGAGTTGCTCTTGTAATTCCTTCAACTCTGCTGGAGACATACGATATGGGGCCTTCGAGACCGGACTGGTACCGGGCACTAGCTCGATCTCGAATTCCACTTCTCGGTTGGGAGGTAGTCCAGGTAATTCTTCTGGAAACACTTCTGGATATTCGCAGACTACCCGTACCTCCTCCTGCTTGAGTTCTTCCTTTGTTTCTGATTCCACTATGTGTGCAAGAAAACCAGCACACCCTCGCTCTAGCATCTGGTGGGCTGCCAAGTCTGAGAGAAATTTCTGAGTCTTCCTCCTTGAGGCTCCTTGAAACTCGAATGGTGGTTCTCCTTCTGGGCTGAAAACCACCTTCCTTCTACGGCAGTCCACTAAAGCGCTGTACTTACTGAGGAAATCCATGCCCAGTATGATGTCGAAGTCCTGCATCGCAAGGACTATCAGATCGACATATAGCTCTCGGTCTGAAATCTTGATTGGCACAGCCCGGAGCCTCTGGGTGGACTCCATGATTTCCCCTGAAGGGAGAGTTGTCAGGAATCTGGACTCCCAACTCTCTGTAGGCACCTGTAACTTACTAGCAAAAGGTACTGATACGAAAGAATGGGTCGCCCCAGTGTCAAACAGTGTAGTAGCTAAATGCTGTAAAATAACTATTTGACCTGTTACGACCGTGGAGGCACTGGCAGCTTCTTCCTTCGTGAGGGCAAAGACTCTGGCATTGGTTGGAACTGGTGCTGCTTCCAACCCTCCTTGACTGATTTGAGGTCCCTCCAGTATAGTAGGCATGTAATGTAACTGAGGCTGGCCTCCATACTGTACGGACTGCTGAGGAAGTACCTTGAACTTGTTTGGGCAGTCTTTGGATCTGTGCCCTCTTGTCCACATGAATAGCATCCAGTTACACCCAAAAGGCATGCTCCTGGATGGTTCCTCCCACACTTAGGACAAGGTGGATACCTAGCTTGCTTATTCTCTGGTTTTCCTTTCTGGCTGCCAGGCCACTGCTTCCTTTTGTGGTTCTTGTTCTTCCAGTTCTGGCTATTTGGCTGAGGCTTCTGGCCTCCTATTGTCTTGTTCTCAATCAGGACTGGCTTCTGCTGTGCTTGCTGTGCCTTGATGCTATTCAGGTAGTGCTCTGAGATTAGAGCACTACTGACCAACTCCTCGCTGGTCTGGGGTCGGTGCATCCCGCTGTTCACGTTGAGTGCTATCTCAGGGTTCAGCATGCGGAGCATCAGTCTGACTCGCTCCTTCTCTGTGCTGACTAGCTCTGGGCAGAGGCGAGCTAGTCTGTTGAACTTTGCGACTGCTTCTCCCACTGGTAGGCTACCTTGTCTGAACTCCATGAAGTCCTCGTAGTGCTTGTTGGTAACCCGCATGTGGAAGAACTCCTCATAGAACTCTTGCTCGAAATCTGCCCAGCTCATCTGGTTGACTATCCTCTTACTCTTGACTCGCTCCCACCACATACGAGCATCTCCAGTTAGGCAGAAGGAGGCACATTTGACCTTCTCGACTTCTGGCCAGTCAAGAAGCTCCATCGTGCTCTCTAAAGTCTTGAACCAAGCCTGGGCATCCCAGGGCTCAGTCGTGCCTGAGAAGCTTTCGGGTTTCAGCCTCTGCCACTGGACGAGGTATGCTTCTTGTCTTCGGTTCACGGCAGGGGTCTCCTGTGTGACTGGTGGAACTTCAGCCACCACTGGAGTTCCCACTCCTGCTGTGGGTGGTGTAGGGGGCACTGGGTGCTGATTCGCCATCAGTGTGGCGATGGTCTTCTGTTGTTCTGTAATCTGAGCTTGCATTTGAGCAATGACTGCCATCAGGTTTGGCTGTTCTGTGCCAGGCTCACTGTTATCTTGAACTGGAGTTCTGTTATTAGCATTAGGAGCTCGGCCTCTTCTTGCCATCTAATAATGCATAAAGGAACAAGAAATCACTACTACATCTCTAGGTATAAACTTGTCTTCTTACTTAGAAATCTGATATCCATTCTAGGGATTAAACATGCTTCCTTGTTCTATGCACATGTGAGTAGTACTTAAGCATTTCTCTGTACTGCAATTAAATAAAGGAGCAATAAAAAAACTGAAACTTAAAGCTTTCTTACTTGAAGACGGCAAGGTTGATGCTGATGTGTGTGTGATGCTGGAGAATGGGAACTGCTCTGATACCACCTGTAGCGATCCGTCTAAGGCAGAGAAGGCGGGTCGCTACAGAGACAAAGATCTTACTATACAGTACTGAATCAGTCTAGACCTAAAATTCAGGCATGGGTACCCAAACTGTGCCTGAACAAATAAACTGGATCAAATCAGTATTGGATCCCCAAGGACAAGATTCACATCTTGCCGAACCATTATCATGGCTTTAGTCTAGGGGGAACCAAATTAAAAATAATTTTCATAGTTAGATAAATTTCTTTTCTTATTTTTTTTTGCATGATTGCTTGCCTATTTATTTTCTGCAATTTACCATGCTTAAACCTAGGACTGGTTAGATTAAGGACCAAACCAATTAATTGAAATTTGAACAACATAGTATTGGGTGGCGGTGAGATGATAGTACGTTAGGGAAGCCATTTTGGCGGAACTAGCCGAAGCTACCGATCTAAGACCCAAACTAGTTAGACCAAAATTTTTTAAAAAATAATTTTGAAAATATAATTTCATTAAATGGCTTTGTTAAGGAAAGGGTTGATGATCTAATAAGGCTACGACCAAAGAAGGCCTAGTGCCTCGCCAAGACCTGGAAGCCAATTTTTGAAATTCAAATTCAAATTATTCTTTGTCAAATTCGAATCTAACACAAATTTCCAATTAATTGTAGATTCAAACACTCTTTTTCAAAATATATTCAAAACCAATTGTTTTCAAAATTAATTTAACTTTTTCAAAATAAATCATGATTTTTCAAAATAATTCTGTCTACAAAAACCTGTCTCACAAAAACCCATAAGGCTAACATGATTGATAACTCTAGATTGGGTGAGACAGACTAGGTTGTGAAAATCAATTTAAGCTATTCCTGATTCTAATTAGATCCAAATCAACAAAACTCTTTATATGTAGTAACATAAAGATTTGGACCAATGGATGTTGGATAGCGGGTGCTCCAGACACATGACTGGGGATAAATTGAAATTCACCAAACTGAAGTTCAAGAACCTAGGCTCAGTAGCATTTGGCAACAATGCTACACTCAAAGTGATTAGGTCATGTAACATTGAACTTAAATCTGACTTTATTATTAAAAAGGTTCTTTTGGTTGAAGATTTTAAATTTAACCTGCTTAGCATAAGTCAATTATATGATACTGGCTATGTAGTTACCTTTACCAACTCTAACTGCCTGATTAGAAACCTGTAAGACTCAGAAATCATGCTTAAGGGCTCTAGGAAAAATAATATTTACACTATAAACCTACCCCTAGTACCTAAATGCATGTTAACTCAGTTAGAAGAATCAAACCTCTGGCATAGGAGATTAGGACACACTAATCTAAGATTAATTTCAAAAATCATCCAACTTGGCCTAATTAAAGGTATACATAAAATTAAGAACCATGAAAACTTAATAAGTAAATCATGTAATCAAGGAAAACAAACCAGGTCTAATCATAAACTAATTCAATCAGATCTAACTCAAACCACACTTGAGCTCCTGCACCTTGACCTATTTGATTCACATGGAGCCAAGTCACTAAGCGGAAACCAGTACTGCTTAGTAATTGTGGATGATTACTCTAGGTTTACCTGGGTTAGGTTTCTGAAGACCAAAGATGAAACCCTAAACCTATTTAGTGATTTTTATAAGTTAATTGAAAATCAAAACGATGCCAAAATCAAAAGACTTAGGAGTGACCACGGGGGAGAGTTTGAAAATCAACGATTCGAGGAGTTTTGTAAGGTAAATGGGTATATACACGAATTTTTGTGTCCTAGAACCCTCCAACAAAATGGGATAGTTGAACGTAAAAATAGAACCCTACAGGAAGTCGCTAGGGCTATGCTCAATGAATTCAACCTAGCTAACCAATATTAGGCAGAAGCAATTAGTTCGACTTGCTACATCCAAAATAGGGTCCTAATTAACAAACGACACAATAAAACACCTTATGAATTATACTACCATAGACTTCCAAACCTACATTACCTAAGGGTCTTTGGGTGCAAAGTCCATATCCTAAACACCAAGGACTATCTAGGTAAATTCCAGTCTAAGTCAACCCCAAGCATCTTCTTAGGATATTCAATGACAAGTAGAGCCTATAGGGTTTACAATAAACAAACTAAGAAAATTGAAGAAACAACAAATCTGATATTTGATGAAGAAATTAATTCAAAATCTGATAATTTAAATTCATCAAATACTGATCAAGAAGATACTGAACTAACCATTGAACCAACTATTGAGTCAATTGAACTAACTATTGAACCAACCCAAGTAGTTGATCCAAATACTGAACCAAACCGACCGGCCAAACCTGAGGCTGAACCAAGTTCTAGATAAACTAAGAAACCCAGACTCAGTCACCCAACTGATCAAATTGTGGGTGATCCAACTTTAGGAGTCAGAACTAGGTCCGCCTATAGGAACCTTAGTCAGATTGCAATGATTTCAAAAATTGAACCTAAGACTATAGAGGAGGCCTTACCTGATCCTGATTGGATCATAGCCATGCAGGAAGAGTTAGCCCAGTTTGAGAGAAACCAAGTCTAGGAACTAGTACCTAAACTTGAGGCCAAATCCATTATTGATACTAAGTTGGTTTTTAGGAATAAGCTAAATGATCAAGGAGACATAGTGAGAAATAAAGCCCGTTTAGTAGCCAAAGGGTTCAGTCAAGTAGAAGGGTTAGACTATGACGAAACCTATGCCCCAGTAGCTAGACTTGAGTCCATTAGGATGTTGTTAGCCTTTGCATCCCATAAAGGATTTAAACTCTACCAAATGGATGTAAAGTCAGCTTTTCTAAATGGATTTTTTAAGGAAGAAGTCTATGTAGGACAACCCCTCGGTTTTGAGGACTTAGAAAGATCTAACCATGTTTACAAACTCACTAAAGCACTTTATGGACTAAAACAAGCACCTAGGGCATGGTATGAACGTTTATCAACCTACCTAATTTCCAAAGAATTTAAACAAAGACAAATTGACTCAACTCTATTTATTAAAACCCTAGGAAAAGAAATCTTTATTGCCCAAATCTACGTCGATGACATAATCTTTGGGTCCACTAACTCAAATTTCCTAAAAGAATTTGTTAAAATAATGGAAAATGAATTTGAAATGAGCTTAGTTGGTGAGCTCAATTTCTTTCTAGGCTTACAAATTAAGCAAACTAGAGATGGAAACTATGTCCATCAATCCAAATATGCTAAGGAGTTAATAAAGAAATTCAAAATGGACAACTCCAAAAGCATAAGTACCCCCATGGCAACAAATGTAAAAATAGATAGTGACCCTGATGGTAAACCAGTAGACCTTAAACTTTATAGAAGTATGATTGGAAGTCTACTGTACCTTACAGCCAACAGACCGATATCCTTTTTGCTGTAGGAATGTGTGCTAGATACCAAACTTGTGCTAAGGAAACACACTTAGCAGCCCTAAAAAGAATACTAAGATATGTTAAGGGCACCTTAAATGTAGGGATTTGGTATCCTAGGACCTCAACCTTTGACTTGTCAGGATACTCTGATTCTGACTACGCTGGTTGTAAACTAGATAGAAAGAGGACAATTGGAAGCTACCAACTGTTAAGAAATAGTCTAGTAAGTTGGTGCAGCAGAAAATAACACTGTGTAGCTCTATCCACAACCGAAGCTGAGTATGTTGCCTTAGGAGAATGTGTAGCACAACTCTTATGGATGATGCACACTCTCAAGGACTTCCAGGTTAACTACACCCAAACTCAAGTCTACATTGACAATATAAGCTCAATTAATCTAACTAAGAATCCAATCCAACATTCGAGAACTAAACACATAGAAGTTAAACACCACTTCGTAAGAGATCATGTAGCCAGGGGTGAGATAGTCCTTAAGCATGTAGATTCTAAATTTAACTTAGCTGACATATTCACCAAACCCCTACCTAAGTCTGAGTTCAGCTCACTAAGAAGGCAGTTAGGATTATGCTTGGTAGAATAGGTTTACTCTACTTCGGTTTTGATAAAACTGTTTTATTACTTATCAGTCTCTACTTAATTTGGAAATTTTTTGTATTTTTAAAAACTAAATTTTTGACTTAGTTTTTTTTGAAAAAAAATTACCCCCTTCAAAACTAGGCCTTTTTCGCAAATGGACTTAGCCTAAGCCCTAACCCTAGAACTGCATGCACCTATAGACCTAGAAGCCAGCATCTCACAAGCACCTTAGGGTACTTTTGATTGATAACCTAGAATGAGTTGAGATGCTTAGGTCTTTGCCTTAATTCAAGATGCTTTAAGTCAGTGCATCTGCAGTAATTGGGGCACTAAATACAAAATTAAACAGTAATCAGGTTAAATGTCAAGCTTAGAAAATCTAACTTGAACAGAACACTTAACTTGACTAACCCTAGCAAAAACTACTGTTTATAACAGTTAGTAAGTAGCTAATTGGGTTAGACAAGACCCAAGAGAGATAATTCAAATTGATTTGGTCCAGTTTATGCCTTGAATTGGTTCAGTACAACACATTATTTTGTTTGCTATATTGTTTTGCTATATTATTTTTTTGATATATGGCAAAGGGGGAGAGATTGGAAAGGAGAGAAGGTTTAAATTTTTTTTTTTCAAAATTCAAAACCTTATTTCAAAAAGTTGCTTTCAAAATTTGAGATTGGAAAGGAGAAAAGGTTTAAATTTTTTTTCAAAATTCAATTTCAAAAAGTTGCTTTCAAAATTGCTTCTAAGTACTTGACTTAGGCTATTTTTCAAAATTATTTCTAAGTACTTGACTTAAGTCAATTTTCAAAATTACTTAAAGCTATTTTCAAAATTTCTCTAAGTACTTATCTTAAATGCCTCTAATAGAAAATTTCTAAGTTTAACTTCAAAATTTTCTTGAAAAGAAATTTCAGGTTTTCTAAGTATTAAAAACTTTAGAAAAAGTTTAGAAAATTTTCTGAAGTGTGAAAACTAAGTATTGACGTGAAATTTTTTTTTCTAAGTGAAAATTTTCTAAGTACAAATTTTTCAAGTGCCCAACTCAAAAATTGATTTTGGAAAATACTTTCTAACTTACATTTTTTTAAAAAAATGTTCTAAGTGTCGAAAAATCAATTCCATTTTTAGACTTAGAAATCTTTTTAACCCAGCGAACCTTTGAAAAACCTAGGGGGAGATTCCTTCCAGGGGGAGGATACTAAACTGGTATTTCACCTATTTTTTTAACTTAACTTTTTGAACCGGGTTGCCATAAATCAAAAAGGGGGAGATTGTTGGTGCAGGCAGCACCCAAGTCGAACCTGAGTTTTGATAATAGCAAAGGGTTCAAAAGTTAAGATGTTATTTTGATCTAATATGCTACTTGAGTGTACAGAAAGAAGTCCTGGCGAAGGGCTGCTAGGCACCTAGCGAAGGACTGCTAGGCATCGAATCCCTAAGACCTGGCAAAGGGATGCAGGGCACCTAGCGAAGGGTGGCTAGGAGTCTGAGACCTGGCGAAGGGATGCTAGGCACCTAACGAAGGGCTGCTAGGAGTCTAAGACTTGGCGAGGGACTGCTAGGCACCGGGCGAAGGACTGCATGGTACCAAAGACCTGGCGAAGGGCTGCTAAGCACCTGGCGAAGGACTGCTGGGCAAAAGTCTAACCGGAGGAGCCGGTTGGCAAAAGGTAATTTCTCCTGAGAGGAGTAGGTGAGGATGCGTTCCCCGTCGAGGGAACAGTAGGCGTCGGTTCGACCTAGGGTTCCATTTAGAAGACCCGAAGTCAGAACCAAGACAGCTAAGGTTGTATAAATCTAACATTTCTTGCCTTGTTTGTTGTGGAACTAACCTTGGATGCAGGGACCAAAGGAATGTGTTTCTGCAGCTCAGAACGCCCCAAAGGAGAGGGGCAGCAGCTGGGCTAGGCGCCCGGGACGTCCCGGGCGCCCAAGGTCAGAGCCAAACGAGCAGTTGAGCAAAAATTGCTTCGGAAGCTCAGTGGGCCAGGCACCCTCAAGCTCCCGGGCGCCCCCAGTTTCCCGGGTGCCCTGGATGCCTCGGGCGCCCTGGGTCCAAGCCAACGAAGCAATCGAAAGCTAATCCAGCCGACAAGCCAGCAGACTAGTTCAACCGGGGTGCCCCCAGTGTCCCGAGCGCCCCCGTCAGCTCCGACCCCGATTTTGGAGGGATAAGCTCTGACCGAGCTTCGGATGAGAGTTCTCGGATCCGAAGGCACGTGTTACGCGCCCCCAGCGTCCCGGGCGCCCCCAGGAGCAGTACAAAAGGGGCACGACCCCTAAGGCTTCGATATCAACTTTTCCAACGCCTCTATGCTCTTCGACTCAAGCGCTCTGCTCCGGAATTTCCAATCTCGAGATTCAAGCGCCGACGACGACCCTCTGCTCTGAAGTACGATCCACACCGGGCGTCGGTAACGAAGAGTTTAATTTTATTTACTGTACTACAATTGTAACACTTTCTATAAACATTTGCGCACATATAGAATTGCCCGCAGTAAACGGTCAAGGACCGTGGGCCTTGGAGTAGGAGCCGACCGCGACTCCGAACCAAGTAAAAGTGCTTGAGTTCTTGTGCTGTGTTTATTTTTCCGCTGCGAATTCTCTTTTTCAAATCCGAAACGCTTTCACGATATTCACCCCCCCTCTATCGTGTTTACTCGATCCAACAGTCCCAGGCGCCCTAGTTGAAGGGATAAGCGCTGGCCAAGTCTGCGGATGAAGATTTGCGTAGAAAAGCACACGTGTCAGGCGCCCCATTCAACACAGGCACCCCAGATGACTATATATAAAGGGGTTCACCCCTTGCTTCCAGACAACACTGCTTCCAACGAAAACATTCAAGTGCTCTGCTCCAAATGCTCCATGTTAAAGTTTAAAGCGCCAACGATGACCCGCTGCTCCGATCTTTGAATCCTTCCCCGGTTGTCGGTATTTGTTTAGTTTAATTTAATTGCTTAAATTAAATTCTGTATTTGTGCTTCAAATCTCTAACCAGTTTATGAAATATAGAATTGCCCAACGTAAATAGTCAAGGACCGTGGCCCTTGGATTAGGAGCCGATCTAGACTCCGAACCAAGTAAAACCAAGCGTGTTAGCATTGTGTTTTATTTTCGCTGTGTATTATTCTTATTTTTATCTGAAAAAGTTTTATCGATATTCACCCCTCTCTATCAATTCTAAACGATCCCACAAGTGGTATCAGAGCAGGTGGCTCAAATCTGGTGCAACCACCGATTGAGCAATTTTTCAGATTGCACTTTTAAAATATTTTTTCGTTTGTAATTTTATTCATTAATCGAGGTTGGTGCAACACCACTCGATTTTTTTTATTTTTTCTACCGCACTACTAATCCAAGACTTAGTCTTGGAATAAAGTTTTTTTTTGTAAATCCTCATATCTATGGCCAATCAAGAGTGGAACAGTGCCCGTCCACCACTTTTTTCCAGCGAGAATTTCAGATTTTGGAAAGATCAAATGGAATCTCACCTGAAGGCCCATATGGACATATGGATGATAATCCAAACGAGATTCACATTCCCTATAGAAGATGGATTATCAATCGCGTGGGACAAATTGGATGAACCAATGCTCAACAAGATTGAGATAGATGCAAAGGCGACTGCAATCCTACAATGTGGCCTAACCAAAGAACAACTCAAACTGGTCGGACCATTCGAATGTGCTAAAGAAATGTGGAAGATGCTAATCAACCTACATCAAGAGAACTCTGACATCGAGCTCTTAGAAGTGGTGCTCTCCGAATCATCGGAAGAATTAAACGAAGAAGAGGAAGACAATCAAGTGAGCTATTTTGCACTCTCGGCACAAGCACAAGTAGCAGAAACAGAATCCATACTCGACTTTGAAATCGAACCAAAATCAGAAGATGAGTCTGCTGAGACAGAATCTTTGCCGAACTTTGAATTTTTCTCAGAATTAAAATTACATGAGCAAACTAATACTACAATGGTCAAGAAAAGTATAGCTCGTGTTGCAGGGAAAACTCTAAGAAAATCACGGAAGATGATGGCACTACAAGCCACATGGACGAATCATCCTCGGAAGAAGAAGAAGAAGCTCCGCACTCCAACCTCCTTGCGTTGACTGCCTCGGAAGACATCGACTTCGGAATAGAATTAGAACCTGAGGAAGACGTCATCACCGGAAAGCTTTCGATCTCAGAGGATGGACGAATTACGATAAGAGGTTATCCTGAATCGGAGTTTTACGATCTTATTTCGTACTTGTCACGCAAGTTGGCGAAAGCCAACATCAGGGTTGAAACCCTCCGAAAGGAAGTCAAACTCCTGAAAGAGGAAGTCAACTCGAGTTCCTTAACCGAGTCAGTTCAAGAAGGAACCTTGACTCAATTTCAAAAGCTTGAGGAAGAGAATTCCTCCTTGAAAACTCAAGTCAAGGAACTCAAAGTCGCATTAGAATGATTCACTTCGGGTTCCAAGAATCTTGACATGATTCTTGGAAAACAGAAGTCAGTTCTAAATCGATCCAGATTGGGCTATCGAACCAACTCGAGATAACGATCTTATTATTCTGTATTGAACTAATCTAGAACCCAAGTCCAAGCATGGGTCCCTAAGTTGAGTTTGAACAACCAGGCTAGACCAAACCAATATTGGATCTGCAAGGACAAGATTCACATCTTACCTAACCTTTATCGAGGCTTCAGTCCAGGGGGAGCCAATATAAAAATCATTTTTATACTTAGATAATTTCTTTTCTTGCTTGTTGCTTGTTGCTTGTTTAGTTTTTATTTTTTTTTATTCTACATAGACTTAGGAATGGTTAGTTAAGGACAAGACTTACTTGAAACTTGAACAACATAGTATTAGGTGGAGGTGAGATGATAGTACGTTAGGGAAGCCTTACTAAAAGGTCAAGTTGGGTAAGGCGTACCCTATTTGTTCTGTTTAGTCCGGTGTGTTGATGCAGTCTGACCCTGATTGTTGTTTTGGTGTTGACACCGATTTAAGTTTAGGCTAATAAGTTGAGTCTGGTTTAAGTCTTGGTCGGGGACTGGACACAACTCCCGGTGAGTAAAGTCGGGTGACTGAAACCTCGGTGAGTGAAGCCGGGTGGTTGGAACCCCGGTGAGTAAAGCTGGGTCCTGGTAAGTGAAGCCAGGTGATTGGAAACCCCGGTGAGTGAAGCCGGGTCCTGGTGAGTGAAGCCAGGTGACTGAAATCCCAGTGAGTGAAGCCAGATCTTGGTGAGTGAAGCCAGGTGATGGAAATCCCGGTGAGTGAAGCCGGGTGACTGAAACCCTGGTGAGTGAAGCCAGGTCGTAGCTAGGGAAGCTAGATTGAACGAAGTCCCGGTGAGTGAAGCTGGGCACGAAGTCTTGGTCCGGGGGATTGAGCATTGCATGTACTGGTCGGAGAGGGCACGTGAGCTCGTTCTCTGGGACCAGAATGAGTCAGAGAAGGATAGGGAGGCTATTCTCTGGACTTAGGGCTGATTTGGTCGAAGCTGGATTAGTCTGGAGACCGATCAGGGAGTTGGCACGAACTCGCTGTTGTGGATCGGTCTGGTGACCGATCCAGAGAAGTCTGATCGTTCTGGTGAACGATCAGAGGGAGAGCCAAATGCTTCTGTTTGGCTCCTGATCATTCTGGTGAATGATCAGGGAGAGAACAGAAGGCTTGTACTGGGTTTCTGATCGTTCTGGTGAACGATCAGAGAGAGTTCAGATGGGTTCACAAGGGTTCTGTAAGGAACTTTGATCGGTCAATCTGACCGATCAAATTGTCCGACATTTCTCATCCTAGCCAATCAGGATGGCTCCTAATTGGTCAGGGAGTGACCTGATCGGTCACCAGACCGATCAGGGCACAACCTGATCAGTCAGGTGACCGATCAGGGGCTTTGGCCTGAGGAAGCTAGAGAAAGCCCCAGCAAGTGTTGGATCGGTCCGGTGACCGATCCACAATCTGTGATCGGGCAGTGTGACCGATCACAGGAAGTCCACGATCCCTGTTTTCTCACTGTGGACTGATCAGGTTGAAGCCTGATCATTCAGGGCTTTCCCTGATTGGTCTGGTGACCGATCAGGGTCCTCTCTGATCGGTCTGTGGACCGATCAGTAGCTGAAAACTTTAATTCAAATATGCTGTTAGACTTTTGATCGCGTCTGTTTCCTCTATGTTTTCTCTGCTGCTTACTGATTCCCGTTTGATTTCATTTGCTAAGTGTCTGTTAAGTGTGCAGGTGATACAGGGAGGATTCAAAAAATGGAGGAGAGTCAACTGGGGACTTTCCTTTGAGCAGGTTTGGCTGTTTTATCTTCTCATGTTTCAACGGGCGTCTGGAGTTGCTGGCAACGGCTGGGAAGCTGACAAACTAATCTGGGGCTCGGCTGAATAGAGTTCAGGGAGTCCAGAAGAGGTCAGTGTAGCTGGGGATGTTGCAGATGAGCAGCTGGGAGCTGTAGAGGCGCGCCTGCAACCTGGGTTTCGGGCAGAGGCTTAAGTGCTGGTAGCGAAGAAGCCTCAGCAACAACTTTGATCATTCTGAACCTTAAGCAATCTCTTGCAAAGCTGAAACCTTGAGTCTGTGGAGGAAGTTGCAAGTGGATCAGCAAGCAATCGATGAGCTGAGGGTTCTTGCGTTGGTGGTGCCTTGCTGTTCTCGGTGATCTGTTCTCCTGTTCTCATACGTGTGCTTTGCTAGCGATCTGTAAGATCTTCCTTTTCAGTCTCTGTACGCTTAATTCATATCTCTTGAGACTATTTGTGTGGAGAGGTTTCTCCACCGAGAAGGAGGCATTTGATATCCGAATTTTCCGGGGCTTGATCTGCCGACGATCAAGGGATCGCCCACCTTACGGGCATGCCAAGGAGTAGGGGCAAGTTATCCCCGAACCTCGTAAACCATCTTTGTTAGCGTCTTGAGTTTGTACTTTGTTTTAGGGTTTTATCTTCTATTTAGTTTCTGCATTGTTTCTTGTAGTCTTCCACTGCTAACCCTTAAGTGCAGTAAGTTCAAAAAGAGCAACTTCTTTTGTGTCTGGCTACATTCACCCCCCTCTCTAGCCATCCAAGCACCAACAAGTGGTATCAGAGCTTGGGGCTCTGTTCAACGGATTAACACCCGAGAGTTTACAACGACAATGGAAATGAGAGAAGGGTACAACACCACCCGACCTCCCTTCTTCGACGGGGTAGATTTCCAGTATTGGAGATCTTGCATGGAGTACTATCTTAAGACCGACATTGGTATATGGTTCTCGGTAAAGGAGGGGTTCACCCCTCCGAAAGACGCTGAGGGAAAGGAGCTTGACTCCTCAAGGTGGTCGGCTGAGCAAACTCGTAAGGGAGAAGCCGACGCGAAAGCGGTGGTCACCTTGCAATGCGGAATGACCAAGGGCCAGTTGATAAAAGTTGGTCCCTTCACAAGCGCCAAGGACCTTTGGAATAAGCTTATCGAACTCCATGAAGGCACCTGGGACTCAAGGATAGCCAAGAGGAACTTGTTCCTCAACCAACTACAAAATCTCACCATGAAGGAGTCCAAGACGGTAAGTGAACTCTATGGTCGCTTCAAAGAGATACTCAATGGTCTCCACTCCATTGATGAAAAGGTCGAGAACCGCGACCTTGTGAGGTACATTCTAAAAGCCTTTCCAAGGAATGCTTTGTGGTCATCCATGATGGATGCCTACAAGGTTTCCAAGGATTTATCAATTGTTAAAATAGATGATTTATTTTGTGAAATGGAGCTACACGAAATTGCTAACAAAGGCCCCAAGGAGAAGGGGATTGCACTTGTGGCAGGGGACAAGACCAAGAAGAAGAAGGAAAAGAAGAAGGAGAAGGAGGTCTCTTCATCTTCATCCGAGTCCGAGTCCGAATTTGAGGAGGATGGCAGCGGGTCTTCTTCCTCCGAAATGGCCAATTTTGTAAGAAGAATGATGAGGAAGAGCCGGCGCTTCAAGGGTAAAGGTAACCCTAGTGAAGTTAAGACTGATAAGTCTAATATTACTTGTTATGAGTGTAGCAAGAAATGGCATTTCAAGAAGGACTGCCCAAAGCTAAAGAAGAAGGAGGAAAAATCAAAGAAGAAGAAGAAGGCCTTGAAGTCCACATGGGGGCGAGTCATATTCATCCGAGATGGCTAATTTCGTAAGGAGGATGATGAGGAAGAGTCGACGCTACAAAGGGAAAGGTAATACAAGTGAAGTTAAACTTGATAAGACTAATGTTACATGCTTGGAGTGTAGCAAGAAAGGACATTACAAGAGTGAATGTCCAAAGCTAAAGAAGAAGGAGGAGAAATTGAAGAAGAAGAAGAAGGCTTTGAAGGCCACGTGAGATGAATCTTCTTCTAGTTCATCCGAAGAAGAGAAGGAGGAGAAGAGTACTCGCCATGTAGCTCTCATGGCCATTGGAGATGTGGAGAGCTGTGATGAATCCATGGACTCCTCAAACGCGGCTTCATTATCTTCGGATGATGAAGAGGTAATTTCTCCCGAATTAGACAAATGCTATAGGACTATTGCATGCTTAACCGAATTGTTAAAGAAGTCTAAAGAAAAGGTTAAGTCATTAAAAGTAGAAGTAGAATAATTGAAATCCTCTAAGGATGAAGATCTTGATGATTTGCATGTAGAAGTTTTAGAAGATGAAAACAAAGCCTTAAAGGGTGAGGTTGAGAAACTCAAGAGTCTTCTTGAGAAATTCTCAACTAGCTCTAAGACTTTGGATATGATTCTAAATGCTCAAAGAGCGGTTTACAACAAGGCCGGTATAGGTTACCGACCTAAAGAACCAACTTTTGTTTCCTTGATGTTTAGGACTCATGTTAGATCACCTAAGGTTCCTAGGGTCCAAAAGAAAGTGGTCAAGGCATGGGTGCCTAAGTCATGCATTGTAGGTGTTTTAGGTCCCAAGATTTGGGTACCTAAATCTTCTATTTTTTGTATTGTGTAGGCCTTGATTCAGGGGGAGCATCTATCAACTTGGTTCGTTGATAGTGGGTGCTCCAAACATATGACCGGTGATAGATCTTTGTTCACTACCCTACAAAGCAAAAGTAGAGGTAATGTATCTTTTGGTAACAATGGTAGCCTTAAGGTTGTAGGGTTAGGAGACATTCAAATATCCGAATGTCTTAGAATTAAAAATGTCCTTCAAATCAAGGGGATGACATTTAATCTCCTAAGTGTCAGTCAATTGTGTGATACGGGTTACATAATTGAATTCCATTCAAGTCAATGTCTAGTTAGACAAAATGACACACTTGACACGGTACTAGTAGGCACAAGGATAGATAACATTTATCAAGTTTTTTTTAAAAGTGCTATTAATGATTCTGTTAAGTGTTTCATGTCAAGAGAAGATGAGTCCACCCTTTGTCACCGGAGATTGGCACATGTGAACATGAAGAACATCCGGAAATTGGCCAACAAAGGACTTGTTCGTGGCTTACCAAGCATCAAGTACGAAAAGGAAAAGCTTTGTGATGCATGTCAAATGGGTAAGCAAACGAAATCTTCTCACAAAGGTAAAAGCGCTGTAAGTACCTCTACTGCTTTAGATTTACTATACATGGATTATTTGATTGTAGTACAATTATATCTTTGAATGGTAGTAAGTATTGTTTTGTGATCATTGATGACTTTACTAGATACACTTAGACATATTTTCTAAAATATAATGATCAAACCCTAGATATTTTTATTTCATTTTGTAGAAGAATTGAAAATGAAAAATCAACAACAATTAAAACAATTAGGAGTGATCATGGAGGAGAATTTCAAAACCAAAGGTTTCTAGAATTTTGTCAAGAGAGAGGTTATAGACACGAGTTCTCCACTCCTAGAACACCACAACAAAATGGTGTTGTAGAGAGGAAGAACCGAGTCCTACAAGAGGCTGCACGAAGCATGCTCAATGAGTATTCTTTACCGAGTTACTTATGGGCTGAAGCTGTGAACACAGCTTGCTATGTGCAAAATCGAGTCCCCATTCACCGATTTTTAGGAAAGACTCCTCACGAACTTTGGTTTGGAAAACCACCTACAGTTAAATATCTAAGGGTGTTTGGGTGTAAGGTGTTTATTCTAAACACCAAGGACCATCTTGGGAAGTTCACAGCGAAAGCTGATGAAGGGATACTGGTCGGGTACTCCCTTGTCAGCAAAGCTTATCGAGTCTATAACAAGAAGTCTAGATTAGTCGAAGAATCTTCTGATGTTGTTTTTGAGGAAATTCCAAAAGCAATTGATCAATTAGAAGATGAAGAAGGAGTTCAATTCGAACTTAGGAAACTAGGTTTGGATGAAAGTCCAAGTGTTGGAGATGGTGCTGATGAGACTGATGACGGTGAGCCTAGACAACATGAAGCTCAACCGGACCCTGAGGCTGAGCCTATGTCTAGTGACACCATCCAAGAAGCACCTCCAACACCAAGGCAAACTAGGTTAGCCTCTAGTCATCCCTAAGACCAAATTGTTGGAGACATCCATCATGGGGTTAGGACTAGATCATTCTTTAGGAATGAGGCTAATGAAGTTGCCTTAATTTTAGAAATTGAACCTAGGAAAATTGACCAGGCATTGCATGATCCCGATTGGATCATTGCTATGCAAAACGAATTAGGTCAATTCGAGAGAAGGCAAGTTTGGGACTTTGTCCCTAGACCTAAGAAGACCACCATTATTGGAACCAAATGGGTCTTCAAAAATAAATTGAACCATAAGGGAGAAATCGTAAGAAACAAGGCACGCTTGGTAGCCAAGGGCTATAGTCAAGTTGAAGGCCTTGATTACGATGAGACCTATGCTCCCGTGGCACGATTAGAATCCATTCGATTGCTGCTTGCATTTGCAGCACATAGAGGTTTCAAATTCTATCAAATGGATATTAAATCGGCCTTCTTAAATGGTTTCATAAGAGAAGAGGTCTATGTCGAACAACCTCCGGGGTTTGAGAATTTCGAATTTCCAAACCACGTGTTCAAGCTCAAGAAGGCGCTTTACGACCTTAAACAAGCACCTCGTGCTTGGTATGAGAGGTTGTCGACATTTCTTATTGAAAAAGGCTTCATGAGAGGACAAATAGACCCTACACTATTTCTACGAAGAAATGATGACAACATATTCGTAGCCCAAGTATATGTCGATGACATAATTTGTGGCTCCAACAACAAGGCTATTTGAATGAGTTTATTGGACACATGAAGAGTGAATTTGAGATGAGTCTAGTGGAAGAATTGACCTTCTTCCTTGGACTCCAAATCAAACAAACTCGAGACGGAATCCATGTGCACCAATCAAAATACACTCAAGAGATGCTTAAGAAATTTAATATGAGTGACTCTAAAGAGGTTGTTGGATCGAGAGAAAACGATAGAGGGGGGGGGGTGAATATCGTAAGTCGTTTTGGTTTGAAAAAGAGAATATGCAGCAGAAAAATTAAAAACAAAACAACACACGAACACCAAGATTTTACTTGGTTCGGAGTCGCAGTCGGCTCCTACTCCAAGGCCCACGGTCGTTGACCGTTTACTGGGGCAAATCTATATGTGCGCAAAATCTTACAAACAGTTGTACAGTAGTAAGTGCAGTAAGAATACAATTAAAAATTGACTCTTCGTTACCGACGCCCGGTGTAGATTGTTCTTCGGTGCGTAGGGTGGTCGCCGGCGCTAGAATCTCGAGATGAAGGATTTCTGGAGCAGAATGCGTGAGTTGAAGAGTGTATTGGCGTTGGAAAACTTGTTGTACGAAGCCTTGGGGTCAAGGGACTTTTTATAGCCTCCCGGGGTGCCTTGAACATTGGGGGCGCCGCCCCACGTGTCACCTGATCCGAGAAAATCTTGGTCAGCCCTTATCCCACTCGAATAGGGCTGAGAGTTGACTGTGGGGGCGCTCGGGACGCTGGGGCGCCCTGGTTGACCCTTTCCGCGGGCTTCTCGGCTGGATAACCTTTATCCACTTCGTTGGCTTGAGCTCGGGGCGCCCTGGGCACTGGGGGCGCCCCGCCCAGTAAGCTTCCGAAGTGTACTCTTGCTTAACTTGTTTTGCCTTGACCTTGGGGGCGCTCGGGACACTGGGGGCGCCCTACTCAGCTGTTACCTCTCTCCTTTAAGGCGTTCTGAGCTGCAGACACTCATTCCTTCAGTCCTGCATCCAGGGTTAGTCCAAAACAACATAAAGCAATCAAGTATTAGTTTTATACAGCCTTAGCTATCTTGGTTCTGACTTTGGGTCTCCCAAATGGAGCCATAGGTCGAACCGACGCCTACTGTTCCCTCGACGGGGAACACATCCTCACCTACTCCTCTCAGGAGAATTTACCTGATGCTAACCGACTCCTCCGGTTGGACTTTTGCCCAGCAGTCCTTCGCCAGGTGCCTAGCTGTCCTTCGCCAGGTCTTCAGTACCAAGCAGTCCTTCGCCTGGTGCCTAGCATTCCTTCGCTAGGTCTTCGACTCCTAGCAGCCGTTCGCTAGGTGCCCTGTTGCCCTTCGCTGGGTCTTCGATTCCAGGCAGCCCTTCGCCTGGTGCCTAGCAGTCCTTCGCTAGGTCTTCGATTCCAGGCAGTCCTTCACCTGGTGCCTAGCAGTCCTTCGCTAGGTCTTCGATTCCAGGCAGTCCTTCGCCTGGTGCCTAGCAGTCCTTCGATTGGTCTTCAATCTGCACACTTAAGTAGCATGTTAGACAAATAAAACATCTTAACTTTTGAACCCTTTGCCATTGATCAAAACACAGGTTCGACTTGGGTGCTGTCTGCACTAACAATCTCCCCATTTTTGATTTATGGCAACCTGGTTCAAAAAGTTAAGTTAATCATAACAGATGAAATAAAATTTTAGTTTCCTCCCCCTGGAAGGAATCTCCCCCTAGGTTTTTCAAAAGTTCGTGGGGTCAAAAAAAATTTCTAAGTCTAAAGATGGAGTTAATTTTTTTAAACACTTAGAACAATTTTCAAAAGACACTTTAGTAACATATTTTCCAAAAGAAATTAGTTGTGCACTTTTGAAGATTTACACATAAAAAATTTCAAGTCAGTAGAAAAGAGACATCTTCTGAAGTTTTAAGTTCTTAGAACCATAGCTTAACTTTAAGATAAGTACTTAGCAAAATTTACAACTGCTTAAGTTTTAAGTACTTAGAGAAACTTTTTGAGATACAGCTTAAGTTTAAGTGCTTTATAAAGATTTTTGAAAACGACTTTAGTTTAAGTACTTTAAAAAGATTTGAAAGCAGCTTTAGTTTAAGTACTTTAAAAAGATTTGAAAGCAGCTTTAGTTTAAGTACTTAAAAAAATTTGAAAGCAGCTTTAGGTTTAAGTACTAAAAAAATTTGAAAGCAGCTTTAGTTTAAGTACTAAAAAAGGTTTGAAAGCAGCTTTAGTTTAAGTCCTAAAAAAAGATTTGAAAGTAGCTTTAGTTTAAGTCCTTAAAAAAATTTGAAAGCAGCTTTAGTTTAAGTCCTTAAAAAATTTGAAAGCAGCTTTAGTTAGAGAAACTTTGAAGAAAAACTTAGTACTTTTGAAAACAAATAGATTAAGTACTTTTTGAAGAAAGGATAAAGTTTTGAAATTTTGAATTTTGAAAAAAATTTTTAAAGCTTCTCTCCTTTCCTATCTCTCCCCCTTTGCCATATATTAAAAACAAAGCAATATAGCAGAAAAAATAAATAAATTGCATAATGTGCTATACTGAACCAATGCAAGATAGACTGAATCAAACCAATTTAAATTATCTCTGTAGGGTCCTGTCTAACCCAATTAGCTACTTACTAACTGTTACAAACAGTAGTTTTCGCTAGGGTTAGTCGAGTTAAGTGTTCTGTTCAAGTTAGATTTTCTAAACTTGATACTTAACTTTATTACTGTTTAAGTTGTATTTAGTGCCCCAATTACTGCAGATGTACTAACTTAAAGAATCTTGAATTAAGGCAAAGACCTAAGCATCTCAACCCATTCTAGGTTATCAATCAAAAGTACCCTAAGGTGCTTGTGAGATGCTGGCTTCTAGATCTATAGGTGAATGCATTTCTAGGGTTATGGCCTAGGCTAAGTCCATTTGCGAAAAAGACCCTAGTTTTAAAAGGGGGTAGTTTTTCCAAAAAAATTATTTAAAAGAAAGGCTAAAAAGATTTTCAAATTAATTAAAGGCTGATTTGGAAATTAAGTAAAGCATTTTTAAAATTGTTTTAAAGATTGATTTTTCAAATCAAATAAAGCAGAAAAAAACAGCAGTAGTAACGTAAACCTATTCTACCAAGCATAATCCTAATTGCCTTCTTAGTGAGCTGAACTCAGACTCAGGTAGGGGTTTGGTGAATATGTCAGCTAAGTTAGATTTAAAGTCTACATGCTTAAGGACTATCTCACCCCTGGCTACATGATTTCTTACAAAGTGATGTTTAACTTCTATGTGTTTAGTTCTGGAATGTTGGATTGGGTTTTTAGTTAGATTAATCGAGCTTATATTGTTAATGAAGACCTGAGTTTGGGTGTAGTTAAGCTGGAAGTCCTTAAGAGTGTACATCAACCATAAGAGTTGTACTACACACTCTCCTAAGGCAACATACTCAGCTTCAGTTATGGATAGAGCTACACAATGTTGTTTTCTGCTGCACCAACTTACTAGACTATTTCCTAACAGTTGGCAGCTTCCACTTGTGCTCTTTCTATCTAATTTACAACCAGCATAGTCAGAATCCGAGTATCCTGACAAGTCAAAGGTTGAGGTCCTAGGATACCAAATTCCTAGATTTAAGGTGCCCTTAACATATCTTAGTATTCTTTTTAGGGCTGCTAAGTGCGTTTCCTTAGCACATGTTTGGTATCTAGCACACATTCCTATAGCAAAAAGGATATCAGGTCTGCTGGCTGTAAGATACAGTAGACTTCCAATCATACTTCTATAGAGCTTAAGGTCTACTGATTTACCATTAGGGTCACTATCTATTTTTACATTTGTGGCCATGGGGGTACTTATGCTTTTAGAGTTATCCATTTTAAATTTCTTTATTAATTCTTTAGCATATTTGGATTGATGGACATAGTTTCTATCCCTAGTTTGTTTAATTTGTAACTCTAGGAAAAAGTTGAGCTCACCAACTAGGCTCATTTCAAACTCGTTTTCCATTATTTTTACGAATTCTTTTAAAAAAATTAGAGTTGGTGGACCCAAAGATTATGTCATCGACATAGATTTGGACAATACGGTTTTAATAAATAGGGTTGAGTCAATTTGTCCTTGTTTAAAGTCTTTAGAGATTAGGTAAGTTGATAAGCGTTCATACCAGGCCCTAGGTGCTTGTTTTAATCCATAAAGTGCCTTAGTGAGTTTGTAAACATGGTCAGGTCTTTCTAAGTCTTCAAACCCAGGGGGTTGTCCTACATAGACCTCTTCCTTAATGAATCCATTTAGAAAAGCTGACTTTACATCCATTTGGTATAATTTAAATCCTTTATGGGATGCAAAGGCTAATAACATCCTAATGGATTCGAGTCTAGCTACCGGGGCATAGGTTTCGTCATAATCTAACCCTTCTACCTGACTGAATCCTTTCGCTACTAAGCGGGCTTTATTTCTGACTATTTCTCCTTGATCATTTAACTTATTCCTAAAAACCCACTTAGTGTCAATGACGGATTTGCCCTCAGGTTTAGGTACTAGTTCCTAGACTTGGTTTCTTTCAAATTGGGCTAACTCTTCTTGCATAGCTATGATCCAATCAGGATCAGGTAGGGCTTCCTCTATAGTCTTAGGTTCAATTTTTGAAATCATTGCTATCTGACTAAGGTTTCTATAGGAGGACCTAGTTCTAACTCCTAAAGTTGGATCACCCACAATTTGATCGGTGGGTGACTGAGTCTGGGTTTCTTGGTTTTTCTAAAACTTAGTTCAGCCTCAGGTCTGGCTGGTTTATTTGGTTCACTATTTGATTCAACTATTTGAGTTGGTTCAATTATTGGTTCAATAGTTGGTTCAATTGACTCATTAGTTGGTTCAATAGTTAGTTCGTTTATGGGTTCAATTAAAGATTCAACAGCTTGTTCATTATCTTCTTGATCAGTATTTGATGAAGTTTGATTTGGATTATCAGGTTTTGAGTTAATTTCTTCATCAAATATTAAATTGGTTGTTTCTTCGATTTTCTTAGTTTGTTTGTTGTAAACCCTATAGGCTCTACTTGTGGTTGAATATCCTAGGAAGATGCCTGGGGTTGACTTAGACTGGAATTTTCCTAGATAATCTTTAGTGTTTAGGATATGGACTTTGCATCCAAAGATCCTTAGGTAGTGTAGGTTTGGAAGTCTATGGTAGTATAATTCATAGGGTGTTTTTTGGGACCGGGTGCATGTTGACAAGGATACGAGTTCGTAAAATTCAAAATTTTTACGTGCAGCGGAAGAGTTTGCATAAAATAATTTCCTAAATTATTTTAACTTCGTATCTAGCATGCAACCCTATGGTGTGTTGACATAATCATAAAATAAAATATTGCGGAAAAGTAAACTAATTTACTTTTATACCTCGCGTATCTCGAAGGAAGGGACGAGATCCAACCGTAGCGTCCCTTGAAAGCTTCGCCTCTATTCGCGTCCACGCCGAGTTCTCTCCGGGATGATTTCGCAAAGTCACGAGTTTTGTGCCGACGAGAACTACTAGATTTTCGGAAGGCACAAACTAGAAGAATAAGAGAAAATAATGGAAAACTAACCAACGAAGTAACGGAATCGAATTCCGGGAAGAGAGGAATCGCTATCCGCTTCTTCTTCTTCGTGTTCGGGTTCCTTCTTCTTCTTGAAGCTCACGGCTCCACCCTTGGATTAGGTGGGCGCGGCCTAGGGGAGCTAGGGTGGGGCCAGCCCTAAGGGAGGAGAGGGAGAAGGAGGAGAGGAGGATTAAGAGAGAGAGGAGAGAATATTAATCTCTTGATTAATTGATTGATCAAAGGGCTAGCCTTTGGTTCCTTTATATAGTAGCACTCTTTGCTAAGTCTCTCTCTAACGGAATTATTATAAGAAATTTATCCTATAAATTTTCTTAACTAATTATTCCGTTTAAACCAAGTCTTTATTATAAACCAATTTATAATAAAACTATTCTTTTCTCTCTTTAAATTATGGAATAAATTTTTATAAGAAATTTATAAACTTCTTATTATGATAAAATCAATTCATAATTGATTTTATAAAATTAAATAAACCAATTCATGGATTATTTTAACTTCCATAAAAAGAATAAATTCTACAAATTTATTTATATAAATTTCTTTATACAAATTTATTTATCCATAATTTATAAAATAACGCGCTAGATTTATTTTATTAATTAACCATTAAATTGGTTTAATCTCTTTAATGGCCGGCCACCACAAGGAGGGTTAGCACCTCTTTGGCCGGCCAAACCAACCCGAACCGGTCGCGAATTAAACTCATTTATTTGCCCAAAAGCCTTCAAAGACTTAGCCATTTTAGCTTCCATTGCGCCTCTGATTAACTCAGATTCGACTGTTTCTCTTGATCGGAAAATCTAATTTTCAACTCGTTTTAAATCCCTCGGATTACTCGTATTGCGTGTGACTAAATAGGCTTTCGATTTATGTTGGCCGTCTATAATTAACCCATTAATTATAGATCGATCATGAGTGGCACCTAGTAGTACATCATGATCCCCAATTAATCGAAAGATCAACGGTTTGACCCAGAAATTATTCTGAAACCCTTCAGCAGCTCTAATGATCGTGCCCTCATTCCCTTCACCACCTTATACCCACTTGGTTCAGGACACGGTCTATGGTGTCAGTCCCACTAGGCTGACTACGTCACACCTAGCCCAAGTAGTGTCTTCCTCGTCCTTTGGATTTCTAATACTCTCATGT